>VXAZ01002618.1:35858-202618 GCA_013399875.1 Gymnorhina tibicen
TCGGGGCGGGTCCCACCTGAGGGACCTCGGCTCCGAACGCGCTTTTCCCTCAGAACCCGCCCCGCTCTGGCCTTTGTGCTGCTGGCGAGGGCACCGAGGCGATGCCGCCCTTCTGCTCAGCCCTCTGGGGCACACCTGGGGCGCCGTGTGCGGTTCCGGGCTCCCCACAGTACGGGTCCAGCGGGGGCTGCCGGAGCGATGGAGGGGCTGGAGCGTCTCTGAAGGGGAAGGCTGAGGGAGCTGGGGCTGAGCAGCCTCGGGAGGAGACGGCTCATTAATAAAAATCCGAAAGGAGCTGTCAGAGGATGGACCAGGCTCTGCTCCGTGGGGCCCAGCAATGCACCAGAGGAACGGGCAGAACTGATCCCTGCACAGGAGGCACAACTTCTGCCCCGAGCAGTGCCCAGCCCTAAAGAGAGCCCAGAGAGGCTGCGGAGTCTCCTCCCTGGCGATATTCCAGAACTGTCCGGACACAATCCTGGGCCCTGGGCTCTGGGATGGCCCTGCTGGAGCAGGGAGGTGGCACCAGATGGACCCACTGGGGTCCCTCCCAGCCTGGGATTCTGTGTTCTTGCAGCACTGTCCTGTCCTCTGCACAGACAGCAGCTTTGCATTGCTCTCCGAATCCCTAAGCACACACCTAGGATTATGGAAATATATATATATACACAAGTGAACACATAAGTAATCACTTATCACTATGGAATATCCATGGGAGGATCAGATTCCAGACAACTGGTGGAAAAAAAGGAGTGTCCCCTCCAGCAGCCAGGAGCATGGCATTTAATGTACAAGAAAGAAAACAAAAAGACTGCCCCAGACTGCTCCGCAACCGCCTCTGAGTTCCTGTAGGAATCTCCTCATTCCCACTCTCAGTGATTTGAGTTACAGCTCCAGGTAATTAACTCCACTCTATCACGTCTGGTAAGGAAATTAGTTTTCTCCTCAAGAGAACGACTTATCTGACAGAATGTTCTTCTGACAAACCTCTGGTGTAATTTGTGACACTTTCTGGTCACCTCTTTGTTCAGCAAGGTTTTTTCCCCTCAGAATTTGTTCTAAAACTTCCCTTGTTGGGATCACATTTGGAGCTGTGTTGCCTCTACCAACCCTTTTCTCTTTTGGGGTACAGGCACCACATTTGCCATTCTCCTGCCCAAAATAAGACATCACCCACAAATCCTCGGACCACACCTGTAATTCCATTTTTAGTTCTCTCAATATTTTAAGATGGAGATGATCTACAACCTCTGGTCTTGTCAAAAAATCTGTTCACTACTGAGGTGACAGCTGTCTTAACCTCTTCTCTACCCTGCTCAGGCTATATAGTCAGTATTATCCTCTTCTTCAGGCTACTAAATTCTTTGTTTAATATAAAACCTGAACTGTTTGGCTCTTGTTTAATTTTCTGTGCGTGGTCGAGCTTAACAAAGATTTTGGGTAGTCCCTGCTGTAGCAAAAGTGCTTTGCAGATATGCTAATATAGGTTGGCCTGAGCTGCATGTAACCCTAAAGTAGAAATTTATATATATACACACACATATGAAAAACCTCCTTCCAGGTCGTTCAGGAGGGGATTTAGAACACATACACTCAAAGTTTTGAGGATTTAGGAGAGGAAGATGTGAGTGCCCCCTTGCTTTCCCTCTTTCCCCCCACTGCGTAAGTTCTGAGAACCAATATTTTTGCCAGCAATACGTTTTACAAACAGTAAGATTTAAAAATCACTCTTGTGAGCTAAATCACTCCCTGAAGCGACTCACAGAATCTCCTCTCCTGAGAGAGGTGGGATGAACAGCACCTCCAAGGGACATTTTCCCTGCATGTTCCTGTAAAGCAGGAAGGCACCTTCCCAACAGACAGCAAAGGAACACGCTAAAAGTGAGCAGACCTCATCAGATAAAGCCTCTACAAATAAAGTTAAGACATTTTCTTTTGTTCAACATCCAGTTTTTCTACGTGCTCTAAGGATTATCTTCAAAATTCTTTGGTTTCATAGGCTTCCAGGGGAGAGTTAGTTATATAAACATGAGCTCATCTGAGTAAGAGCTTCCCAAATACAGCTCTTTAAAACAAAAACAATCAGGTGACCTTAAATCTTGTGATTCTTAAAATGTATTTTTGCACTTGTGCTTCAGCTGGTAGCTGCCCATTTGAAACAGCTGGAGTGAGACAGGAGTGGGATAAGGCACCTCATGCCCTTTCCAGAAATCAACACCACAGATGTTATTCAAAATAAATATTAAATCTACAGTTGACCTTCAGCCAGCTGTACAAAGTAAAGAAAGTCCTCTCTGGGTGTGCGCCCTCACTGGGCATCACAGCAACTGCAACAGTGGCAAGGAAGGTGTGGGATTATCCCAAATAACATCCAAATCTTTACATTTAACCGTGACCATGAGCAGTTTCCTGCTAAGACACATCTCACACAACTTTAAACTTCTGCAGGGTTCAGGAAGCTGGGATTGCATCCCCAGTGTAACTACACTGTTCAAAACTACTGGCACAGACTGCAGGAAAAACCTCAAGTACCAGCAGCTTTAGGGTAATTTAAATAAGGCTCCTCACCACTGGTTCTTCTCGAAAAACAAATTGTTGGGTGCTTAAAGAAAGGAAGACAGTGGTGACTCACCAGTGGCAGAGACACTCTGGGCATCAGGGAACACGTCATCCCCAAGACCAGAGCAAGGCTGACAGCAGCTAAGATGGCTCTGGCGTTGGTCCAAAGCCAGCTAAAATAAACCAGGAAACAATATAAATCAGGAAAGAAATGCCAGTTTTTACAACAATTACAGAAAACCCCACATGTACCAGTTTCACAGAGATGCTCTTTCCTGTGAGAAAATGCTTTAAAAAAATTACTCATGGTAGAAAATGCTCAATTGTCTCGTCCTGTTAAAAAAAACCAAACTGGAAAAAACTGCAGTTTGTCTTTCCAGTCTTGAATGTGAAACTGGGCCTGGGTCTGAATTCCAAAATTATATTCTGATCCAGAGAACCAAATCTGCACACGTTACTTCCCCACTGTTCATTTCCAAATCTTGCTAGAGCTTGTAACACATGTGAGCCTTGGAGCTGTGGGGAAAGTCAGCTACAACCCCTGCAAACTGAGGGGAGCCAAACCTTGGGCACAGTCAACTTTTCAAACTACTCTGAAGCCAGGGCGTGTAAAATAAAGGTGTGACCTAATTGTCAGACATACTTATATCTGGGTAGGTTACACGTGGTTTTGCTTATCAGTGACAGAGATCCAAGAAGATTTGATAATCCATGAGCTAAAATGGGAACTAAAACCAACCCCGACTGGCTCCTGAGCTCCTGCTGAGCTAAAAAAACTTGTGAGCCTCAAGGCTGGCCCATTTTTGTCCTTTATTGTAGGAAAACACAGCAGCCCTCCCTATCCCAATCCTATCTTGGCCTATCACATACTGTACTTGTAGGTAAGGAGATAAATCTAATCTAAAATGCTAAATGCCATCATATCAGATTTGGGCTTGCTCTCAAAAATGCTGCACCCCAGCTCGTGCAGAGGAGACAGGCAAAGCTTTTCCAGAACATGCAGTGAGGGTTGGTACTGACCTACAAGCAAGTTGTATTTTTGTTAGAAGCACTAAGAACTCTCCGCTGTGTGGGATAAGCCGCCACATTTACACATTAACACCTTCCCAGAAACCCCAGGAAAAGCTAGTTTTTGTTATTTCAGCAGGACTTTGCGCCTCTGTGCTGGGACTCCTGCATTTCACAGGAGTTTGTGCACGCATACAATGGTCCCACCATTCCTTTATCCACCCAACCCGTGGGTATTACCTTGCACAGGAGAAAGCAAATGAAGGAAACTGCCAGAACATACGGATGTAAATCAGCAGAGCTCTAACGAAGCAGGTGGAGTTGTGTTTGAACATCCAATTTTAATATTCCTCTTCAGCTCTCAGACAAAAGTTAGATTTAGACAATTATCCTCCCACTAATATTAAAGCCAAAGTGGATTTACTTTTCCCCTACAGGTTTCTCAGCTTTTTTTGTCCTAGCTGGCAGTAGCAGCCCTGCCAAGCTGCACACGGGGCGTTGTTGCTCTTAGTCATCATCTGCATCTGCTCACTCAGATTTCTCATTTGTCCCATCCCCCACTGGAACGTTTTATCCTAATTTAACGTGGAAATACAGGCAGGATGTATGGAGTGTGCAACAAGGTCTGACAGCACAGATTGCAATTAAGGCTGTTTAAAATAGCACAAAACTGTTAATTGCCACCGAGTGAAAAAATAGCCATTTGCAGCAGAATTGGTCTCGTTATTACATTGTTTGTAAGGATTTTAAGGATTTGGGGATGTACAGGGAGCGAGTGCTGGCACCATTAGAGGGTGCTGGAGTCCGCACAATCCCAATCCACATCCAGCTCCAGAGCTGCTGGTTCCCCGCAGGGGCAGGGGAGTCTCAGTGCTGGTAACGACAGAAAGACAAACCTGGGGATGGAAAGCCATAATCTTGTTTTGTCACACGTATAAGCCTTGCCCAAATATCGACTGAAATATTTCCCCACAACTGTTGTCTTCAGATATTCCACGAAGATTCACATCTGACCAAATGCACTTTTAAGATAGATTTAGGTAAAAAAGTGCCATGAAATACCATAAACGTGACTTCCTATTTTTTGAATTCTTCACTTTGCACCCTAAATAACATCCTTCTAATAAGACAGCTGATACCTATCTTTTCAAATCTTTTAAAGGCAAACACAAGTATCATTCTACAGACCTACAGCCAACCTGTCTTACTCATCCCTCCTCTTCTCCTGGGATCTCCAAGTGAATCCTGAGTTTTTCTCACAGACATTTGCTCTTTGACATTGGATTAACCACAGTAGTTGGCACTGACTCTACTGACCCGATGGAGGGGTCTTTTTCCCTTGACTCCGCAAAGAAAAACAGGACATTCCTCACACAGTGCTCTTAGAGAAGGAGAGATGTGCAGAGAAATGCAGCATCCAGGGAGATTCCTCTGCGATGTCTTAAACCTCCATCTTTTCAGCCAAAGGAGTCCTTGTCCCATTTGGCTTCCTCAAGAGGAGGGATGGGATGGATGCTGGGACAAGCCTGGGTTAAAACAATCTTGGAATCACAGACTGTAGGCTGGAAAAGACCTTTAAGGTTGTTGAGTCCCACCAGTCCCAGGTGAGTGTGTGCTGCTGCTACTCCTCTGGGGCCACACCACCCTCTGTCCCTGAAACGTTTGTGCACAGAAAACCCCACGAGGGGAACACAAATAAGAGAAAATGCTGCTTTCCAGTGGTTAAATCAGTGCAGTTCTCTAAAAGAAAGCAGAAGTGTTTCCCAGTGGTGAGCCCAGAGCCCTGCTGCAAACCCTGAATCTGCTCAGGAGGTTTCACAGGAGCATCCCGTGGCTAACGGATCCCACAGGATCCTGGCTGGCACCTCGATCCAGTGCTGCCCTCTGACCCACGGACAGAAGTGGGAGCAGTGTCTGATGGAATAAATAGGACAGAAATGCTGTCTTTTGGACCCAGTTCTTCCATGGATCCAGTCCTTACACTTCTGTGAGCGCTGCAGCTGGATACCCAGTGTCTGGTTTCTGAAATAGCTGCCTTCTATAATTAGTTTTTTTAAATCAGTGTCTTTTTCAAACACTCTCTGATATCCTTTTCCCCTCACATTACTGAGTTTTCAAAGCAGATAAGCACACTCCCAGCCAACTTGTTATTTCCTTATCTTTTAAAACAACACACTGTGGAGCTTGCAGTCCTCTGCCTGTGGTGAAGCTTCAGCAAAACTATTTTTTTAGTTTAAGTCTATGCCATCTTTCAAGAATGAGATGTACACAGTTACAATTTCTTAGAGTTGTGTTGTAAGCCATAAAAATAAATATGCAGTCTCAGAGATGCAGAGACGAAAATGACATTTTTGTAATCTCACCAGGTTTTGTAAATTGATTTTTTTTTTTGCAAATCTTGGTTCTCTTTGTACCTGATGGCTGCATTTGAGAGCTGAACAGCAGTGCTGAGTGCAGCCAGGCAGCATATGCCATGTGTAATTTTTTAATTTCCTGGTAGCAGCAATTCTTACAGGCACAATAGCAGGTTTGTTTATTTTTTGTTCTTCATCAGCCCTTTTATTAACATTGTTAGATCTCCTGAGTGCACCTGGTTGGGCAGTGACTGAGCATAACGGCATCTTTGCCCTGGGCTCTTGGAGACAGTGCATATGGATGGGGAAGGCAGCAGATAATATGGATGCAAATTTCAAATTACTGGTTTTATCCCCCAGGCACTGGAGGAGGAAAATCTCAAGAAAATCAGGAGAACAACGGGGCTTTGAGTTCCTACTCAAGGTATAGACTTGAAAACACGGCTCACGGTCCTTGCAGGATTGTCCTTTGCACAATAATGGAACATAAGTGTATTTCAGCGAGGAGAACCTGCACCCTGTGGCTGAAAGCTCAGGCCCGAGGCAGAGCACCACAGAACTGTGTTTGCCACAGAGCCTGGGGAAGAGCCTGCACAGGATCAGGGCACCAGAAATCCAACCCCATGGTCCTGCTGCTGAGCCCCTGCTAACGATCCCTGGCACAGAACACCCTCATTTGGACTAATCAGGGCAAGGAGGAGCCGTCCTTAATGAACCAAGGGAGGCATTCTCAGCATTTGACTCAAGTTCTCCTGCCTACAGAGCCACTCATATGGAAAATGCAACTGTCTTTTTCTATTTATGTAATTTTGCCTTATCTCACTGGAGTTTTTTCTTTAAAGGATTTCACACTGATAACGCCCCACATGCTCCACGGGACAGAGCTGCTGTGACTCCAGCAGTTCACTGGTCTTCAGTCTCTGAAAGTAAAACACAAACTGAACCTTCTGAGCTGATTTTTCAGGTTTTGCACTTCCCAAGGCAGAGTGTCCCCCGGAGCAGCAGTGTCCATTCCTTCAGTATAATGATAAGTGCTGCAGAAATCTCTCAAACATACTGCTACACCTCCACGAGCATGAAAGAAAAGTAAGATTTGTCTTTAGGCATTTTTTAAAATCAGTGCCATCATTATTGACAATGGATTTTCTTACTCCTTTTTTCACGGGTGCATGCCCACGTCCTGGAGGATGCTCCACTCTCACTTACATCTGAGGTTTCCTCCAAGCTTCAGAACCTGTGTCAGCCTGGTAATTAGTCTGAAGAGAGAATTCATTAAATTGGATTGCTAGAATGAATTCCACAATACCCTGGGAAGTCTGATATTTGTAATCAACTATGGAACTGTTGCTAGGACACTGGAATTGTTGATTTTTTGGAAAAAAGATCTATTCAAATATTTGCCTGTCTAAAGCTATGAATCCAAGATATACAAGAGTTTAGCTGGTCCTGTGAACAATTTTTCAGTACTTTCATTTATAATATGTTAACTCCTTTCTCAGAAAACATATGGAAAAGCCCACAAGAATCTACTACTACGTGTATAAGATAAATTCCTAAAGAGAAACACTTATAGGTGATGAATTGTCAATTCCATGACCTTTTTCCTCTGCTGCCCTAGCAGAGCTGCAAGGACACACAGAAGACAACTGACATCTATTAAGAATGTTAGGTTTAGTTTGCACATCTGACAGTAACACGTCATCCCCCACAGCATAAAAATATAGATAACATTGAAATGTAAAGGACTTGGTGATGGAGCTTGTCCCACCTTGACCAGAACAACTGCACCAAAGTTCAGTGTTTACCCTCAGTTTTACCAGGTTCTTTTTCTCACTTTCCTACCTGTGGCCCCATGGAAATCCCTGAGTAGTTCTACTCCCTCTCCAGAACTCAACTTCAATTACTTTCAGAAAGCTTTCTCATCCTTAATTGTCATTTATCCAAGTTATAATTATTTAATCCTTTAATCTCTTGTCAATCACGACAATCTTCCCCTCTGTTTTTCTTCTCATGATGTTCAACCACCCCAGCAGTGACAGACGGACCCCAGCATGATTGTGGTGCACGCAGGGAAACATTTTCTAGTGGGAATCATCTCAGGATGCGTCTTTTCAGCTGTCTTTAGCAGACTCTGCATTGCTCTGTCCATAGCATTCCAATGGAGGAATTGTTCATTTTCCTACATTTTAGAGATAGCACCCATTTTCTTCATTATTATTTTGCCTTCAGTTCCAATACGTTCCCTTCGCTTTCACTGTCTGACAGAGACTTTGGGGTAGAGAAACTGGGGGTGTAGAGAATCTGATGAGAAAGCTGATGGGGTGCAACTAAAGCGATCAGAGGAAAAGACCACGTTATCCACATGGCTTTAGTTCTAAACTTATTTTTAGCTGTCAGAAAATTGGTGAAAGTTGGTTGCACAGAAAGTGATTCCCAAAACCATTATTTAATTCTTCACCTCTGCTTCTCCACCACTTTTTTTCCCATTCTTATTCCATTAATGAGATACTAAAGAAGATTCAGTGAGTATTGTGTAATTTAAATTGTTCTCTATTCCTAGCACACTATTTCTCTCTTCTGAGCTGGCATGGGATCTGTCTTAGCTTCAGCCCTGAGTAACAGCAAATTCTATTCACTGGGATACAACTGGGTCCATCAGCGACGGATGTTTGATTCTCATTGTTATGAATCTCCAATAAATTCATTTCACATAAAACTAGGACACTTTCAAATACCCGACACTGTCACTTGTAGCCTTCAACGTACAAAAAGATATAATAATAGTGCAGTGACTGCTGCTGGTTAAACCCACCTTTGACAGCCCACGTCCCTTTTCTCTTGCCTTACACCAGCTCCAGCTCCTCTAAACTGTGACTGCAAGGGTTGTGATGGGTGTTGGGAATTACAGCTGATGACCCTGAGAAAAACGCAATTTATTGTCAATTGTCCATTCTAATCTGTGGGAAAAACAAAATACTTTTCTTGAAATGCTGTGTGAAAACACAAGTTTTGGCCCCAAAAGTTTGGAACATAATCTAACCACTCGACTCGCTCTTCCCTCGCAATGCCGATGAGCCCCCAGAGTGCTCATAAATATTGGCAGGCCAAAGGAGGCAGGGCTTTGCCAGCTTTTTTCCTGCTCAATTGTAGTTAGTGTTTTTAACACAGCGATACATAACAACGCCCTTAATGCTGTTCCTTGGAACTTGGGCCTGAAATTCTGTTTCAACTCACTGAGGTCCTAGGACGTGGAGATCAGCTGGAGATATTGCTGCCAAAACATAGTTAATGCATGTGCTGGTAGACCCCGGGAAGGGGGGGCTCTGCATTTCAAACAGCTGCTCTTCAACTGGAGCAGGAGGAGAAAAAAAAGAGGTTTTGCACTTTCCAGTTCTAGTCACTTTTGTTCCACGTCCATCAGTGAGATTTGCATTTAAATGTAGAGTTCAAGGTAGGTACCAGAGTTCTAAAATTCCTATAAAACCAGCTTTTGTGTCTGTACCGAGCTCTGTTCAGACTGAGATGCACATGGAAGAAAGCAGCTGACACACACTGTAGACATTTCCTCCTAAGGCGTCACAGGAGGCTTTGCTTTCAATAATTAATTCCTGGCCAGTTCATTATTACATTGAAATCTAAAATGTCATTTCAGCTCCACTGATTTTTACCTCTTTGTCTTGACACTTTCCAGATTAACACTTAGGTTATTTAAAGAGAAGTCCTGTGAGTTAAGAAACTAGATGGAAGTGGGGATATATAACTTATTTTATCACCACGGTTATATTAGTCACAGCTTCTGATCTTCTCAGCCCCTGATCTCCTTCCCAGCCATCAGCTTTACTTGTCAAGTCTGTTCCTGACATTTGCAGCAGGGCACAGTTTGCTTCCTTACAGTTTCTGCTAGGACACCACACATTCTGGGATACCTGGAGAGAACAAAGGCAGTGGCTGCACTGCACCAGGGATGACAGCTGGAATCTGAGCACACTGAGTGTAAATTTGTGAGATGCTGACTGCTATGGAAACGGCACAAATCCCAGCCCAGACCTGGGACCTGCCTGGATCCTCAGCACATCGAATCACAACTTGTATGTTTAAAGCACTGGACTTCTCAGCGTTGCTGTTTTGTTCAGGACCACAGCCCACACATGGAATATTATCCTGTTTTTCACCCTTCTAGTTCGGTTGAAGTTCTTTCTCCTAACAAAACCTTTTCATCCCAAATTGAAACCATGGCTAGTGCAGCCTTCTGAACCTCTAATGAGATGTGGCTGTGGGAATCCTCAAGACCAGTGAGTTTGAATCTTAAAACATATTTGTGTTTATGTAGAGGAAATATGAGAAAGCATATTTTGACTAATGGTATCACCCCAGAGAGAAACACACTTGTTATAAATATGTTCCATTGCAGTTGCTGGAAATCTAACAAAATTGCCATAAACAGGACTTACATCAATGTTTCTGCTTGACCTTTCTGGGAGAATAAAAGTACCTTCTGGGAATGCAAAACAAATGAATTTTTTGGAAACAAAATGAGTAACACAGCCCTTCCTCTTTATAAAATGGAGCCCTGATATAGCTGCTGCTTAGTAACAGCTCCTCCAAACGATCCATAAAACACCAGATGTAAAGGTGCGCACGTGTGCGGCTCCACTCCAGGCTCTGATGCAAAACTCAGAAACACTCATGCTGAGGGCAGAAGAATTTGAGATTTGAGATGAATAGCAGTTTCAAAATGAGAACCATACCCTTCCAGCCATGGATAAGCTGTGCAATCACCTCCCCTGATGTGGTTTCTGCTAGGTCATGTGCTGGAGCTGCGAGAGCTGTTGCATCCCATCTCCCAGTTAGCTCTCTTCTGCATTTTCCCCTTAGGGAAAAGATGTCCTGTCTGGCACTGAAAACCTGCTAGAAATAGTGTGATAAAAACCCACATGTTTTGAGAACGTGGTTAACCTACAAAAACAACTATCAGCACCAGAAAAATTGAATATATTTAATTGGACCAGACGGGTACCGAGACACTTAATGCAAATAATAGTCAGTGTTTCTGCTCATAATTAAATATCACAGATAAATGTAAATGCAGAACTGAACTAGCACTAAGGAAATTGCACTTTTCCCCTTCAGGCATTATTTCAAATACCCTGTTAAACTGATTTAATTATCATGATCCATAGAATCCTGAGTTGGAAGGGGCCCACAAGGATCATCGAGTCCAGCCCAGGGGATCCAAATTAAAGTACTTTATAATACCTTGTACAAATAGCTAAGAAGACTCCTTAGCACTGCTACCAAATCCCATTTTTTATACCCATTCCCAGCAGCAGATGCAGAATGTTCACATAAGGAATGCCATTAGCCCAAAAGTGTATTGAATCTCTCGGGGACTCCTCATCTCTGTAGCCGGTGGCCACTGAAACAGTTTGGTCCCTTCCTCAGCTCCTCACGTTGGTGAAATAAGAAACCTGAGTCCTTCTTTGCAAAATACAATCCCCCATATAGTTTCTTTTAAAGAAAGGAAATAATTTAAACCCAATTGGAATTTCTGATGCATCTGTTACCCAACAATCACAAGAAAAGATGACGCTGAGATCGCCACGTTTGCCTTGCAGAGCCTGACAAAGCAAAGCGAGCGACTCCCGGCCCCGCTCCCAAAGCATCCTGAGCAGAATCCTGCTCTGGCAGGGCAGGTTTGCAGCCAGCCCACAGCCTGCCAGCCACAGCACAGCTCTACCTTGGCTTTTCCTCGGTGCCTGCTGCCAACTGGCCCCGCCACCAGGCAGAGCTGAGCCTGTGCTCAGCCCTCTGCGCAACAGGCAGAGCCCAAGGCTGACTCTCACCCCCTCCACAGCAAAATCCCATCTTTCACACAAGTCATGCGCTGGTGGGTGGGGGTTTACAGCAGTGCTTGTGCAACCCCTACCCAACACACGCTGTTCAGATTTTCCAAAGCCATCAGCAGATAGAGTCATTCCTGCTCACCCCATCCTACAGCTCTCCTCTCCTTCCTCTCTCTCTGCACATCCACATGTTAAAATTAAGTGGGTCTTAACAGGTCCATAAGTGGGATATACCCAAGTGTTTCCAATTTACCCTCAGTGAACTTGAATGGAAAACATTTGAAAATGAAATTCTGGGTGAAATCTTACAGCATTGCTGCAGCATATGGAGCCAATTTCAAATAGCACTTTGATAATGTCATGATCTGTTAGAAAGTGTTCACCTTATACCAAGGATATTATAAACTCAGTTGCCTCACTCAGTGCACGTTCATCTTATGATCCATAAGAAAGCTATTTAGTGGATTGTTAAATATGAACTTTGGCCAGAGCTAATTTAAGAGAGATCATTACACTACTGATGGTGCAGCTTGTTTCTTCTGTGAGTTTTATATTATTCAACTGTTCACAGCTAGTAAATTCACATCTAATAAGCTGCAAAAGTTATCAGATGAAGCACAGCCCATTGTAATCCCCACATGAAGCAAATAACTGATAAAAAAATTAGTTCCAGCATGTGTTACAAATATTTTCGCAAACAGCATCTGATAAAGGAATTGGCTTTATTAGCAACTAGCTCATTCACACAATGGAGGAAATGCAAAAATGTGTTCTATCTCTACAGGCCATAGCACTTCTCAAGTGCTTATGGGGAAAAAAATAGACTTAACTGGAAACAAAAGCACATATAGACCACAGGCACATACCTTGGCACTGGGAACGCAGCGGTGGGAATATGCTGAAATAGAAGGGATTTGCAGGACGTAAGGCACAGGCAGAAAGGCATTTGTGTAATGACAACCTTGTCGAAGAAAGTAATAAATTTACACCCCACTTCTTGACACAAAACAAGAGCCAGTGGCTCCCACCACGAGTCCAGGTAACTCCTGGTACTGTCCAAGGGCTGGCCCAGAAACCAGGGCGGGTGTAAACACAAATCTGTGCTGGGGTTGGGCTGTCACCTCTGTCTCCCTCTGGCAGGGAGGGTGGTGTGGAGCTGGGACTTGCCTGTGCTCCTCAGAAGATCCTCCAGTGTGCAAACAGCTCTCCAGAGCCTCTGACCCCACAGGAGCAAACAGCAACAACCAGGAGCTTACACAGAGGTTCTGGTATCATGCACCAGGAAGGATGCTCAAGAATAGGTCTGAGAAAGGTTAAACCATTCAGAAGAGCAGGGTCTCCAGCAGTTGTTTGGAGCTAAAGGTGTCTTAGAAACATCCAGCATATGCAGGGATTGCTCCAAGCACTGAGCACATTCAGGGAAAGGCACCAGGTACATGTAGAACCAGCTAAGTGTGCTGACATGAGAATGAGCACTAAACTATCAGTGCTGAGTCCTGGGAACTTCACTCAGTTTTTCTCTTGCTTTCACAAACTTCTGCTATTGTTAGAGGCAGCTGGAATAAGAATGAAGAAAGGTATTTCAAGTTTTAACCCTCAGAAAACCAGCATTAAGCCTGTCCCTGAATGACAGCCTCATACACCAGAGATGGGAGAAATTGTGTTCAGATTTTCTTTCCCCTTCTCTAAGTCAGCCCTCAGCCTGCAGCAAGGCCAGAGGTTTCTCAGGTATCAGCAGAAGCAGCCCCTTTCCTCTGCCTCATTGCTCCTTCACTCCAGCAGCAATTCCTCTGCCTCTGAAGTCCGTCAGCTTTTTCTTGCCAAAGAGAAAGGAATGACAAAAGCATTCAAAGAAAAAGAAAAACAGAGAGATCCCAAGCCTCATGTGTGACATAAAGCAAACAATTCACATGATCTTTATTTTTGTAACCCTCGTCCTCCTCTCACCCTCATGCCTGTTGTTATCACTCAGCATGTTATTGTTATTACTTCAAATTTGTTTTTAAAAGTGCCTATCCAGTGCTGGAGGTGCCTGAATACACACTGCAAATATACAAAACATATGTCCAACTTAGACCCTGCGTTCCCCCGAGGAAGGGCTGCTATCCCTGCCGTGCACTCAGCACACTTATGGCATGAACAAATTATGAACAATAATAATAAAGAATAACTTGTGCCTATTTATCTGTTTGGTCTATGAAACTGATCTGTCAGTGACCCTGAAAACTCTCGGTGACACACACTGTGGTGGAGTTAAAACCAAGTTGCTCTTTCCAATAATTTTTTTTCCAAAATCTTGAGTCAAAATCCCAGGGTAGGTGACACAGGGCGACCCTCCTGCTTTTGATGTGAATGGGAAAGGATTTGTCTTTTTATATCAAAGCTAGCTGGGAAGAGGAGGTGGGTGGCCATGAAAGGGAAAAGCCATGAAATTATCTCCATTGGTTTATAAGAAACAGCCACTCGATGGGATTTTGGGAGGGGGAAACCTTCTGAAAAATGTGCTGGTGTGATTCCTCTGGAGGCCGGCACATCTGAGCCAAGGCTGGGATGGAGCAGGGGGGGCAGGAGAAGTTCTTCCCTTAATTGAGAACACACTTGTTTGCAGAGTTCAGTGTCGGGAACTCCAACATTGTTTTGAAAAGACAGAGCACTGTGTAGGTGTCGGAATTCAGAGGAGGCAGAACAAAACCGGGTGGAAAAAGGCAGCTGTGATGATTTAAGTCTCCGAACACCTTTAGCCGGTTCCCTTCCTGTGCCCCACCAACCGGCCCTGGCTCTTGGCTGAGCTGGGAGAGGCAAACCCAGCTCCTCCTGACCTTCTCCAGCACCTCCTTCCTCCTGCAGCCGCCTCCTGCTACACCCAGCCTGGTCCCCTGGGGCCTCCCACAGCCCCTTCCCAGGCTGCTACTAGAACAGAGCACAAACCCGGGAGAGACAGCCCTAAAATCCAAGAAGCCCTTTACAAATCCAGGTAATTTTCATTACTGGGACAACATTTCTATACATTGGCAGGAGTCCTGTCGAAAGATGGACAATCCACGGGGAGAGGCTGAAGGTAATTACCATCCTCACATGTTTCAGAGCTCAGTTGCTGCTGCTCTGGCGCAATGACAGCTTTGTGTTCCTGCTTTTGAGACGAACAGGTGAAGACAAGGTAGTTCTGCAGAACTCACATCAGATTAAATTTACCTAAATACCACCCTTATCTACTAGATCCCTTTTTAAATGCACTGCAACACTGAAACAGAGTAAAACATTGTAAGAAATGAGACTTCTGCCCAAAGGTTATAATATTCCTAGTCCTAACCAATAAACTAATTGACCTAAGTTCAGGTATTGAACTAGGATTAGTTGTAAACAGGTGATTGTTATTGAAAGCCAATTATACTGCCCAGCTATGACCAGTTCTAATGACCAGGTATGGGTGAACTGTGCTGAACCAGTGCTGCAACCACCATGTAATTCTGATCAAAATATTCTATATAGGTTTTTTTTTTTCCCTAAAATATGTAATTTCATCTGTTCCACAGTTATTTTCTCTTTACAGAAAATGAACTCTCTTTTGTCATAGCTGACCTGGCAGCAGACCAATGATACAGAACTTCTGACTTAAAGAGAGAGACAAGCAGGTACCACTGTGATAGAGGATAAAAGGCACAAGGCAGACAGCCAGGGTCAGGTTGATGTGATGTATTCTTCTGCTTGAGTCTCTTTATCTCCTCTTTTATGTCTTGGCTACCCTTAGTAACAAATGTGGTTCCTCCTTCCCATCATTGTACAGTTTCACTTCTATTTTATCAGAGGAATTCAGCCAGAAGAGAGAAAACAGCAAGGAGAACATTCTGATTGTGAGGATAATTAGCAGAATTTTACCTAATAAATTAAATAACTAAAGCTCCTGAAAGTCTCAGCTGGGGTGAGCCAGCAGAACAACAAGGGCTCAGCACAGACCATTTTCCCTACAACACTGACAGACAAAATGCATCAATCTCTGTGTGCTTTAATCACACCACGGGGGTCCCAACAGGCACCTGGGCACCTCTGGCATCAACACCTCCTCTTATCTCGTGTGTGTGCTTCCTGCCAGCCCCAGACAGGCAGGACACGCTGCCACCCAACCCCACTTTCATTTAATTATGATAACAACACTAATGTGAATCCTAAAATTCACAGGAAGATTTTCCTTTTTGCTTTATCTTAAATGTTGCTCTGCAGGAAGGGGAAATACTGTGGTACCCAAAGACATGTTACTACTAGTTCTCACCTAATATCATCAAGATACGTAGAAATAAAAAGCTGTATCACGAATTTCTGGCATAAATATTCATTTATCTAAATAGCTGGGAGAAAAGGCTAGATTATTTAGTTAAATGCAGCTTCTGGTATTATTGTCTTGTGGGTTGGTTTGGCTTGGACTCAAATTAGTTTTTCAGCTTTAAAAACCCTCTAACTTTCAGTCCAAAAGCTGACATGTTTGCCCATCTCTTACAACCAGTAATTTATATTTTATCAGTTTAAGGGCCAGAGTGTAAACAAGTTCAATGATTTTTTTTCAGTTTGAATTTAAAAGCAGAAAACATCTCGCCATGTTTTTGTAGGCAACGTGGTAATATTTAGCATAAGTGCTTGTTTCAAACAACGCATTCGTGTAATGGAAAAAAGTAGGAGGAAATTACATTTACGCCTAATCTGATTGCAAATGCTCTTGTTAGGCTCAGATATAACAATAGATAGAGGTGTTGCTCTAGGAACATTTAGGAGGAGGTTATCAGGGTAACCAAGCTGTGGAGAGAGGGGTTGAAGTAAAGAAACTTCATCCAAACTTGTGGTATTTCAGCTCTGAATTTCTCATCCCCTTAGGGGTGAGGCTGAAGGATATGGAATCTGGATCTCGTTCTCAATTTTGTGGCTTGGTCTCTTTTCCAGTTCCCGCAGAAACATGTTCATCAAGATCTCCTGACATTTCTCTGCATTTTTTTCTTTCTTTCAATGATAATTTGAAGCAAGCCCTGCCCTTTCCCCCATAACATTATGCTTTTTACATCCCTGCAGCATGTAAACACTAAAAAATGCAAGCATAGCAACTCAGCAAAATACATAGAAACAAATGCTAACAGAACAGCCTTTTTCCACGATTTTATAGGAGTTCCACAGACCCGGGACTGCACACGCAAACCAGAGCAGAGTTACACATAAACCAGAGAGTTCCTGTCCTGGTGAACAAAACCACTGCGATTCTGAGATTACTGGATAGGAGATTTCCGTGCCGTCCCACTAATGAATCATTCTGCAACAGTGGGTCTGTGTGCAGTGCTAATTATGAAGATTATAGAAGTCAATGCCTTGAGAATGTGGGTAAAAGCTTCATGGAAATGGGTAGTTGGACTCCTAAAAAAATTACCAGTCCTTTAAAAATTGCTCCAATAAAAGGAAAATGTGGTCGAAAAAATAGGCTCCTTTCCAAAAGATGGAATCAAAGCCCTGATACCATTTAGCATTGTTTCATCATAGCTAATAAAATTTCAGTAATTATCCGAGGACACTGAAGCCTTTTATCTGTGATGAGTGACACAGCGTTGTGTGTCTGGAGTCAGAAAGGTAAATACAATACATGCCTGTGACAGCATCTCAAGAAACAAAAATAAACAGAGATCCAGTTACAGATGAATACTGGCATAATCCTGAAACTGTAATTTCCCCTTCCAAGCTGTGCACCTTCCCAACCACCAAAACCACCACTGACCCGCCTGCTTTTTCAATGGTTGTCTACTTTAGCCCAAGCTCCTGTAGAAAGCACCCTCCAAAATACCTTTTTTTGTGTGTTTAATCACTAAAGTAGCCTCATCATTTAATCAAAAGCCTCAGCTTTAATCAGTGATCACCTTCCACTCGAGGCTCACAAGAACAGAGAGCATTCCTCTGTAACGAGCCTCCCTCCTGAAAAATGAGGGATTGTGTAGACACTGAAGGCTGAAATTCTCCCAATTTGCCCCAAGGGATGCCAAGTGCAGCTCAGACAAGTACAAAGGGAACCTGTTCTTGCTGCTTTTCAACTGTGGCCCTACTTAAATTGGCCCGGGGGTTTCACGTTTCATTCTCCTAAGGTTACTGTCTCAGGCTTTTCTGTAGAAAACATTAAGGATGTAGGCCTTGCTTTAAACCAGCTTCCCTGGGAATAAGACTGGGCTCATAATCTTACAGTAACCACTCACATGTTTGGTATTGTCCCTTTTCCATGCATGAATCACACAGCCGGGTCTTTGAAAAGAGCTCCTAATTTAATTTATTGAGATATATATACACGCATAAACACACACATACCCATGGAATGGAAAGAAGGTAAAATCAAATAAAACCAGCACTTCATACTGCACAAAGACTTATAATCTTAAAACTTCATGCTATTCTTAGACTTTTCATTAAAATTCCTGCCACAATCTTAGAAGGCACAAGCCAGTTACAGATCTTATGCAGGAGGATCATTTGATCCACCGTTGAAATGCTGCCACTTCAGAGTGGAACAGAGCATCTGGTTTACACATTATAATAGTTGGGGACATGAAATGAAGGTTCTTATAACCACCTGAAGCTGTAAAGGAAAATGTAGGTAAAAGGAATTTTAATTAGCTGAATCCCTACAGCAAGAGCCCTGGGAACGCCGATGGATAAAGCAGGTAAGCTCTGCTGCTGCTGTTTTGACTCTGCTGACAAGCCCCAAAATCATTTCATCTTGCCTCTAAAAGATGTTCTCGCCTAGCTCAGCTTAAGACCAAGTCTCCTGAGGCTGTAGAACTGTGCCAGGTTTAAAGAGGGACGAGTGACAGCAGTGCTGTGCTGGCCATGGTGGCTGTCACTGGAGCTGAGCTGGGTCCCGTGTGGGGCTCAGGGACGCCACGGCCTTTCGTACTCTGAGTCTTTTTAAAAGCAAAACTGAGCATTTGTGAGACAGAAAAAGACAGAAAACTGATTTTCAAGGCTAGGCCAAGTGCAGACTCTTGTTCCCCTCCCCTCCTGTCCCTCCTCTGCTTTGACAGACCCAGTCTCTCTCGCCCCAAACAGAAACGATCCCATAACAGATCCCGGAACACCAATTGGAAAAGGCTGTTGTTCCCAGCATGGGAGAAGATGAAGAAAAAATGACACCCCAGCCTGCTCTGTCACCACACAGAGATGATAAATCCTGGCTGGGCTGATCCGAGACGTTCTGTATGGTCTCCAGCAAATTCAGCTGCATCCCTGGGTCCTCGCTGGCACTGGCACCGTGTCCCAGCCAAATAAAGTGAATTTTGCCGGCACGGCCTCTCACCCAGCAGATGTGCAGCTCTCACTGCTGCTGAAGATACAATATAATCCATGTGCAGGGGATGACTACAATTTAATTTACACCAGTTGTAGCACAGAAATATAAGCCACCACACAGAGCTGAAATCATGGGATGGTGCCATCTGTATGTAATTGTCAGGGTTACGTTTTCCATTACATTTTCTGCTGGAGGAAGGGGAGGATATACAACTGGGTAGCAATCATAACAGTCAGGGCTTGCAAAATATCAGTCAGAAATCACACTTTGGTTCGCTAAAGGGGTGATTTGCATTTCATTCTGACACGTCAGAAGGGTCTATTTCTAAACAATGTCAGAGAAAATGAGATGAAATTCAATTTTTATTCCAAATATTGTAAAGCAATAGGCCAAACAGATGGACAGGTATGGCATTACTTCATCTGTGGCATGCTAAGCTTGGCCACGGGCCTGCAGAGCACAAATGTTTCAGCAGTCCTCAGGGGTTAACAGGCAGCACATTCAGCGAGGCCCAGAAATTAAAAGATCTAGCAATTGTTGCTTTTTTATTTTAACCCTGCAAGAGGCTGCTAGGCTGGGAAAGCAGCTAGCTAGACTAATCAGCTTGGCATTTTGCAAGGAAAACTTCAGAAAATGTAATTGCAACAACTGAAAAACAGCCCAGAATACGTTAAGCCTGAAATTATTTCTTCTGTTGCATATGTTTTCTTGGAAAGCAAATACTTTCAAAAAGACCCTGAATACTCCTTATAGATAAATGATTATTATGTAAAGACTCTGCCAAGTCTTTAATCTGTTTGCGTGCCCTAAAGAGTGCTCTAGGAGATTCCAACTGGAACCTGAGGATGCAGTTCCATGAATATTTTCTGTAGCATCAAAGCCACCTAAAAAAGTCCTGGTGGACTCCACACCATCTTCCCCTTCACACCCTACATGCCCTTGTCCTGCAGTTCACCTCTGAAGCACCAAGTTTCCTGAACCTCTGCTAAAACCCAGCCCTGAACAGGGTATTTTCCTTCCAGAATGCCTGATGGCATCAGCTCCTGCAAGGGAGTCCTACACAGGAATCTGCAGAGAAAAAGCATTTTTAAGTACACTTTTGCAGTGTGTATTTATCTAACAGTCGTGGGTTATACTGATGAAGCCAATAATTTTCCAGTCCCCTCTAAAGTTTGCCCAGGTTTTGCGAGGACAATTTTTTTCCTGTGAGCCCTTTGCTGTAAAACCTCAGATTTGCTTCTGCTCTTTGCATTCATAGCCAGGAAAGGAGGAAAAGGAAAAACTACCCAAGCGCACAAACCACGTGCTACAAACCGTTTGTGCTGTTTGACATAAAGACTCTTGGACAGGCCAGAACGGGGATTAATTTCTTCTAAACTCTGACCTCGGACAATCCCCTCAGGTCTGGAAACACAAGCACTCCAGGAGAGAAGAGCTCTGCAAAGCACTCACAGCCCGAAATGACAATGTACCTGTCCTGTACCCGCCCTCCGACGGGTGCCAAGAGAAGCGCTGCGGCCAAGGTGCTCTTGGAGCTAGAAAAGTCTACAATCAACAGTTTTACAAACACTTGCCCATCCACCACTTTTCAGAACAGAGCCTCTGGCAAAACTGTTGGCAACAAGACCTTGATGGATAGGGACAGGATGCCCTTCCAGTGAAATCCAAGAATTTTGGCTTAATTGTTTTAACTGCTGAAGTGGCTTTTTAAGCAAGTGAGGCTCATGAGACACTACAGAAAAGTAATTTTTGTTATGCTGAGGTTAAAAAATTATTAAATATCCTCCTAGACACGTCAAAAACCCCAAACAACTCAGGCCTCCAGCACGTAAGGGTTAAGCTCCTGTCCCCTTGATGGTTGGTTGTTAAATGCTTCCAGAGAGCCTGGAACTACAACTGGGCACTGCACACTCCAAGCTAACTGGCAGACAAGTGTTGCTTTAGGCTTAGAAATGCTGTCTTTTCACTCCTGGGACCTGGGTTTATTCCAGCTTAATCCAGCTACAAATCGTTGTCTTGCAAAGCCTGCAGCTTCTTTTAAATGCCTCCCTCCTCCTCGTAGCCTCTAATTACCAGCAATTACCATTCTTGTTTACCAGGGGCCATTTCGGAGTGGTGTCAGTGCGTGTGTGTTTGTGGAAGAGATGGAGCCTTTATGAGAAGCTGCATGAACTGCCCCAGTGCTCTTGGGAAGGATAAGACAAATTGGCGTGGAAAACTGAGAGATCTGAATCATCCAAAGGGGAATTGAGTATTAAGACAAAGCACGAAAATAAAATATCTGGGTTTGCTTCATTTCTTTGGAAGACCTACCACAGAGCTGTTTCTCCTACCTGATGTAAATAATTGCTTCTGCAATGCTCAGCCATTCATGTTGTGTTGGAGCAGTTGCAGGATGATAAAGTACTTTGGAGATAAGTTTATATAAAGAGTAATTAGACCTATCCTGCCAGAACAGTGACTCAGCCTAATGTGTGAGTTTATAGGCTGCCCTGGTCTCAAAAATCATCCTTCAAGTCTTGGCAGCAAGCACCAGGTGAACATTGTGTTCTTCACATGGAGCATCAAGTGTCTGGGGCTTTGGCTGTCTGCAACACGTGCTTGGAGAGGTGCTGCTGCACGGGCAATTAAACCCTGCTCTGCCTGGAGCAGCAAACCCCTCTGCCGAGTTTCTGGGCTGTTTGGTGCATTCAGCAGCTGCAAAGATCCTTCAGAAATAGCCCCAGACTCTAAGGAGATGCTGCATTTCCCAGGAGCATTCTGCTCTGGTCTGTGAGAGGACCTGGGAGTGCTGCCAGATGAGAGGCAGGATGCAGTGAGGGTGTCTCTAACACACACCAAGCAACACTCAGAGAAGTGAGCTGGCTGCATGAGCCACAGCTCCAGGGAGAGTGGGGAGAACGTGATGAGGAGCTGCTGTGAAGCCCAGAGGAGCTGGCTGGCAGCTGACTGGCACCAGGAGCGTGCTGGGGACACGTGGCCATCACCTCTTGCTGTGAAACCAGCAAAACATCAGCGCAGGAGGGGACCAGAGCAGATGCTGCAGTGCCAGAGCGCTCCTGTCAATGCTTGTGACACACTCACTGTCCTGTTTCCTTAGTGGAAGTGATGGCTCACAGATTTTCTGTTGTCTAAGACAGTAAAATGTGCCCTCTGCTCACGGCTCAGCATCTCCTGCAGGCCAACAGGGTGACTTCTGTGGCAGGAAGGAGAACAGGCAGTGACAGAAGAGAACTCTCAAATTAATGAATAGAAGAAGGTGAAGCAACATATATCCTTCTCTGCTTTGTGACTTTATATTGCCATATATTTAAACTCCTCATAAACTCCTGTTTGGCTTTCAAGTAACAAACCAGAGGCTGATAAAACCATTCTAGGGGTGTGCCAATAAATTGTTTTCTGTAAGTCTCTATACTGAGCTTTTTTCCTTTCTGTAGAATTTCAGTACCTGAGGCCCCAAAACTCTGGTGATTGAAAAAAGAGGGAATACATCCAGCAACCTGTGACTGGGGACAGCGTACAAGTACACAAAATCAGTGTACACAACGGCTCCCCACTGTCCCTAATGGCAGCACTGGGATGCTCAGACACATCTGCAGCCATTGGCACCTCCCTGGCCGCTGTCCATTCCTTTTCTTTCGAAATTCCCTTTTTCCTAAAGGTCTAGGAACCCCTCTTAAGTGATGCTCTGCCCCTGCTGCTTCTGGAAAAGAAAATAATAAATTGGACTTTGGTGAACTACAGAAATACTTTACTCAGAAACTGAAGGAGAAGCTTTTAATTTCTCCTACGTATCCATTCACGCTATTGTTCCTATTTTCCTTCCCTTTCTCCTCACCTACGAGCTACACATAACCCCGCCAGTACCAGTTCTTTAACCTCATCTAGGCAAGCTTCTCTGAGCTGCAGGAAGGCAGAAATACAGCAGCTGCTCCAACTGGAAGATCACAAGTCAAAGCAGCAGGTGCTGAACCCCCTCTGACCATGATTAATGCCCACAACCGAGAACAACTGAGCTCTTCTACAATCTCAGTGCATATTATCAATAACAACATTTATTTTTAATTTACAGTAGTCCAGAAAAAAACCCTCACCTCCCTTTGATGTGCACGACACGACAAAAACATCCAAAACAAGAGAGAGAAAAGCAGCAATTTGGATCAGTAGTATTTCAGAGCCTGCTTCAACACCCTTTGCTCACATGACATGAGACTCATTGGCAAGAATACTTGACATGGTTAAGCAGTCAGGTTGTGAAGCCTTTAAAAA
Source organism: Gymnorhina tibicen (assembly GCA_013399875.1). NCBI lineage: Eukaryota > Metazoa > Chordata > Aves > Passeriformes > Artamidae > Gymnorhina > Gymnorhina tibicen. Next base: position 59,195 of record VXAZ01002618.1, read on the forward strand.
AGTTTGAATCTTTGCAAAACCAAAAAAGTTTTTGGGGTTTTGCTACAAATTTTGGATGAAGCCATGCATTGTGCCCACACCAAAGGCTCACCATGGATTTACAAGTCCGTGAGAATTCCTTTGTCCATTATTGTTTCTACTTGTCTTGAAGTAAAATCAAAGCTCAGTTTGAGAGGAAATGTGTATCTGCAGCTTGGTTTGGGGTTTGAGCCATGTGAGTTTTTGTTTTCAGACACGAAGGCATAAAGAAAGCTCTGAAGAAAATACTTCATTCAAGTCATGAGGGGAGATAATGTAATGGGCTTAAAAATGTTGTGCTGCAATTTAAAGCTTAGAAAAATGCAGCTGTGAGACATTCACTGAAATAACAACAGGAACGCTAATAATAACAAAAAATAATAATAACAAGGACACAAAAGTGAATGCCAGTGTGCATGTAGGAAAACATTACCAAACTGCGGAGTAGCAACCCAAAAATTTGAAACAGAAGAAGAAAAACGCTCTAGATCTGTAGCAATATTTGGCAAGCAGAATTTGGCACTTTGGACTCAACATGCTTTTCTAGTTAAGAGTGCAAACTACACTATTTGTACCAGAGGAGGATGACTCTTCGGGATGCAGCTGGAGGGAGACTGAGACTCTCCTGAACAGCCATATGGGTTTTCAAGTCTGCCTTGAGAAAAAAGTGTTTTCCTGTAGCTTAAATCATCTCATGTCCCCTCTCTGCTGCCACTGCCACTTCCCTGGATCTTCCCTACTCTTTTTTCTCGCTTGGTTAAAGGGAGAACACCGGGGGAAGTTCGAGATAACAGCCTAGCCCAGTTGTTGTCACTTGGCCACTCAGAGAGTGGCAGTGCCTCCCAGACACTCCTATTCCAAAAGCACAGGTTGCTGTTGCCACACAAAGAGTTATTGTGGCACAGCACCTTCCTCACCCAGAGCTCATCAACTCCTATTCATCTCTCAGAGAGCACCTATCAGATAACCATGAAACATCCCATATTCCAATTATTAAGTGCTCCAGACTGTGGTTTTGTCTTTTGAGCTTGAGTACATTACAGGTTGTAAAGAGCTTTTTCAGCTGTATGTGGAAGATGCAATAGAAGGTGAAGTAATTCTATTTTTCAAGTTTGGGGTGCAGGTGAATCCAATTACAAAGCAGAAAATTCAGCTGTGATTTAGTCATTACAAAACCCTATTGCAAATGCAGAGGAGGGGACTCGTCAGCCTTGTGGTGAAAGCACGAAACACCCCAAGAAACAAAACCGGGCAACTGCTCCAACCATAAAAAGGAAAAACCTAATGGGAATTTAATAAAATAACATAATCTCAGCAGCAAAACGACTGAGGTGTTTCATAGGCGAATGTAATGCTAAAACCACCCTTCCCCAGCCTCAAGAAAAACCGTGCGCTGCAGCAGCGCTGAGAACTCGGTGCAGTGTATTTTCCAAAGTGCAGAGAGCCAAGAATAATATAACATCACCACGCAGACTTCAAAGCCCTGCTCCTCCACTCACTCGCTGCTCCTGTGCATCCCTCCGGTGCCAAAGCACACAGGGATCGCAGGGCTCTGCTCAGCAGCTGCTCGGGATGTTTGACAGATTTCCCAAACTCTTACAGCACTTGTAAAAGAAGTTTCCAATAGAGGCAGTGCTTTGACCGTAGCATTTACAAGAACCAAAGATAAAAACAAGAGGGAGTTTTGTTTATTGATTGACTGACACGATTTGCACAGATTTCCTGGAAAAAGCATCGCTGTAATTGTGCAGAATATTTTCCTGTGGGACTGCAGATGTTCACAGAAGCACAAGGGAAGACTTATTGCTCTAGTAGGCAGTAAAGTCATTTTGGGAACCATCTACAGATAATGACAACAAAGACTCCCTAACTCAGGGCATTAATTACTTTATGAGCTTTCACAGGTTGGCAAAGCTGAAAACATCCTAAAGATCAATTCTGTTTTCAGAGACAATAAATTCATACTCCAGCTACAAAGACTTTAAGAAGTGAGAACACTTGGTATCACACTGCGTGAGCAGCATATTGGCAGAATAAAGATTTCCAATCAAAACTGAAGACTCAAACACACGAGGCATAGCTGAAATCCTCAACTCCTGTGCTAGACCCGTAAGTACCAAATTTTCCCAAGGTTTAATGGTGTGGGGTGTGGAGGGCTGGGGAACGGCAGCAGTGACCCTGCAGAAGGGTCACAGGGCTCTGGGTGCTGCCCTGGCAGCCAGGATTTCAGAGTGAGGTCACTGCAAACCCACAAATATGCAGGTTTTAATTTGCAGAGTTTTAACGAAGCCCAAAACCTAAACCAGATATGAGTTAAGATCATAAATTTTCATCTGGGTTGTTATTACTGTTTTTAGTTTATCAAGTTTTAGAAATGTGTCTGAAACTGTGTGGGAAAGAAAACGGATAGAACCCCTAACCTAAAAAAGGTATCATGGCACTACCAGGACCAACTGATACTTTAAATCAGGGCTGACTTCACAATCAGGAGCAGATATCCCAGCCAGGTCACTGCCACAGAGTTTGGATGAACATAAAAAACCAATCACCCTCATCATCCCTGTCAGCCAACCCCAAATATCCCATGGCACTGCCCGCTCAGATGACTGGATGGGAAGCAGCTTGCTTTAGACTGGAGCTGATTTTTCCTCCAGTTTAATAAAAGGTAGCATCAAAAACTCATTCTCACCCACAAATGCCACTCATAGCCACCAGCGTGATCTGGCAGGGGTACTGGAGATTAGCTGTGCTCCCAAAAGGCAGCACTTCCAAATATTCCATTTAGGCCATTGAGGTCACATCAGTCCTTATGGTTCCCTGACAACAAAACTGGGGCGAAGAAGGCTGATCTTGGATCTCGTTTTGGTTCATTTTGGTTGTTTTGCCCATTTTCATAGGAGTTTATAACTTGGCAGCGACCTTGGGAGCTCTGGGTTGCATGTAACAGATTGAAGGCAGAAAGCACATTTGCTGAACAGAAGTTCACCAAGGATAACATCTTTTAATATTAAAGCCACCGATAAAAAAGTGAAATGCTATAAATAATAGAAGCCATATGAGCTGAGGTTAAAAACCAGGGTCCTGGAAGGTGCCCTGATGTTCAACACTTGAGAGTTTTCCCACCAGCCCTGCCACTGGTGTATTTTATTCATCGGTTTCCCTCAGCTGTAAAACACAAAGTGGTTCTCATGCTACGAAACTGTTCTGTATTTAATAGGTTACAGGGTTTAAAATGCTTTAAACTTGTAAGCCATACACATACACCACTGGGGCACTTTCAGTTTTAAAGAGACAATAACTGACATTAATTTCATGTGTGACAATTTCTCGTGGCATTTTAGAGAAACCAAACCACTGAAGGCATCAAGCCTTGGAGGACAACTAAAAGCTTTTAGCATGAACCAGTGTTATTAGGAATAAGCATCTCTGCTACGTTGTTAGGGGTTTTCTGAGAACAAATTGTTTTATCAAGCACAGGAGAACACAGTTGCGTGGCTGAAATTCCCGTGGGTGCTTCAGCTTGCTCAGACAAGTGATGACCCAGGTCCTGCTTGCAGTTACTGCTCCTGAAGGACCTTTGAAGGACCTGCTCAAGTGCTAAAACGTTTCCCACTCACATCAAGAAAGCAAGAGAAGAGGACCAGCTCCAGACAAGAGGCTTTTGAACTTTAGAACATGCCTTCAAAAACCACTGGAGCTGTGATCATCCTTTCCTATGAGTGGGACCACAGACTGCACCACCACTGCTGACCCTGTTCTTTCCATGCTGTGATCTCCTCCTCAGAACCTTGAAATTTCATAGCCCTGCTCTGAGTCTAACAAATAACTCCAAGTGATGCCAGGGCCCTTCTGACACTTGTCCTTTAAAGTCTTCCTTTCTCTTTAGGCACTTTGGAGTTGGTAATTTATAGCTTTCCCTGACCTAAACATCTCATGGGTGTCCAGCTTCTCTGTTTTTTTAAAACTAACCTTTTCTGAAGTGTGTTTTTGATGATATTCCTTCAGCAAGTACACACCAGTACCTTGTGTGTAGAAAAATAATGATGTTACTTCAAACAGAAAATTCAAACCCTGTATACTTGAGATACAACTTGCCCCAAAATTAATTATCCACACATGTCCAGCTGGAATTTCACTTTCTTCACACAGTGTGTTTAAGCATAATAGACACTAAAACAATTATTTATACCACAGACTGGAATTGCTTGGGTGGAACAATGAGAATCTTTTAAAAAACATGTTTTTAAAGATAAAGCCAACTAGCTTTTCGGCTTCAAATTTAGGTTTTGCAATAAAAGACATTCTACAAAACATTATACCACTGGAAATGCTTTAAAGAAATAAATTGAATTTAGAAAGTTCATAGTTATTTTTGTGAAGGGAAATGTGGTGGGGAGTTTGGATTCAAGATCGCACGGCATCATAAGTCTTGGAATACTTGGAATTCTTGACAGACGGTGGAATTTCCAGAGGACTAAAAGAAAGCTGGTGGTGTGCCCGTTTTCTAAAAAGGGTAGGTTGGACAGTCTGGCAAAGACAGCCTGGTCAGCCTCACTTCCCAGACCAGAAAATACAGGAGTTAGAGCAAATGTTTCAACTCATGCAGCTCAAAGAGCATTTATAATTAATCCAAATCAATACAGGTTTATGGAAAACTGGTTTGGCTGAACTTCAGCAAAAGCTGCTTCTTGAGAAGCCAGAAAGACAAAATCAACATGGTAGATATTAAGAGGATTTAAAATGAAATGTCATTTAAAGTTAAATGACAGTTGTCTGCATTTAAGTGGGCAGTCAGAAATGTACCTGCCTACTGAACCACAAAGGGAGTTTGGGTTGCATTGACATATTCTGCTGTTACCTGGAAGAAACAAACAACAAACATTGACCAAAGATGAGTGCAAAAAACATCGTGGGAGGAGAAGGTAGGGAGAGATTGGTCACTGATCGTGATCTGCACCACGTGGGAAGCTGAGCAGCAGCAGCAGCAGCCCCAGTACAGCCAAATCCCGTGTCATCCACTCAGCCTCCAGCCCTCCTGCAGGGGCTTCCCTCTGCTCCACAGCTACTCCAGAACCTCTACAGGGATCCCACTGGATAACCCGGTAATCAAGAACTCCCAAAGGTGGAATATCCCATATGGGAAGTGTGGTTGCATCATCTCTGGGTATGGTACTGGCGCAGGTACCACCCCAAAATCTGGTATCGACAAAATCTGCCTCAATCTTCTTCAATTTGATTCCGGATTAAGAACTAAATTTCTTCTGGGTAAAGGAGTCTAGGAGCAACATTGGTTTAACTTATTAAGGACAGGATTCTGAGCTAACATTTTAGGTACCTAAAAAAAGAGAAGAAATCCAAGAAGAGGAACATTTCAGTCTAGAGACAAGAATGCTTTTAAGTCCAGTGGGCACAAATACAGAGTAGGAGTTAAGGAGCAAATTTAGACACTCTGGTTACCAACTATTGGAATAAGTGAAGACAGACTGTGATGAATCAGTGGAAACTGTAAGATCAGGATTCTTCCTGTTCAACGGGGATTAAGCCTTGTGATCCATAACTGCTGTACGTGACCACAGGAGCCCACTTTGGACTACAATCTTGACGATCTGTAAGTCTCCAGATCCTATCACCTTCCCAAATCTAACAAATGGCAGAAATGCACAATCCAGCCACATCAGAGGAGCAGGGTAAACAGAGCATGGGCATCAAGGCTGGCATGGTTATAGTGCATTTATTAATGTATAACCTGGCCTGTGCCTCCCCGTGTCTACGTGGAACTGCTCTGTGGCATCAAAGCAAACCCAGTCAGAGCAGTTTTTATTGTCAACATTTGAGCAAAATAAAATTTGGTATTACCTTCAAGAAAAACCAACATGACATGATTTAAATATTCATATTTCAGTAATACGGAATGTTTTTATTACTAACACATGCAAAGAAAATATTGCAATGTTTATGCGAATATCACATGCTTTAACAAACAGCGCTAGAAGTTCATATTTGTGTTCATTCTTGTCTCTAGAACAAACCTTCTGTGACCTTTCTGGGATGCAGAGCATTTCAGAGTAGTGTTTATAAAGTTCGTAGTTACCTAACAGCTTTGAGCTGGTATGAAGGCACACGGTGCAGAACAGGGACTTTATAAATTTTTATGAAAGATCAAAAGAAAAGAGGAAAACTGCCAGCACCAAACAGGCACACACATAATAGCAAATAACAAGGCTGAAGCTGTTGTGACCAACACTAACCCAAGGGCTTGGATGTTGAACTCTTATTCTGAGTGCCCAGGGAGGATGGAGTGAGGACCCTAACTTGGAATTTCCTGGCTGTCGTCAATTCTGTTACAACCATAACTTGTTTCAACATGTTTTCAGCTTTTAAATTTTTTCCCTCCTCCTTAATATAGTCTAAACTAGACATAAAATGGAAAAAATGTACTATTTCCACTGAGCACTGATGCCTTTGACATCTGCTTCCAAGTGTTATTCATCACCACACAGCGCAACAATCTGAGAGCAAGTACAAGGTACCTTTTGGAAAAAGTGAGTCCCTGGGACTGCTTCTCATAACAAAGCCTCCCTTTCCCCAAGGAATTGCAGCTCTTGGATGTCCGCAGAAGAAAAGCACAGCAGCCCACCTGCAGTCCTAGCAAGCAGCAGCGTTAGCTCTGCTTCTTTTTAGGGTCAACCCTCCCACGTCACAGACGGCAGAAGGGATGTTCCTTACTCCCTTTTTCAAGCGTCGTTTCCGGGGGGGTTTTAAGCTACTCCCATCTCAGAGTGGCGCAATTTTATGCTCGTGACGAATTTTACACACAGATAAAGGAAAGCACCAAAGGGAATTTCTGAAAGGATGAAGGTCCTGATGAGCATCTCTGTCATGAGCCAGACTGGCCTGGGGAAATCCTCTTTGTGTGCCTGCAGCTGGCAGCTGCAAGGCTGCAAATGCTGCAGAAGACACCCACAGTTGCCAGTTTGGGTTCCATCCCTGTGGAATGGGGTTACCGACCCCTATAGCATCAAACTTTACATGGAAAGTACTGATGAAAATGCAGCAAGAGAAGATTTGGGGCTAATCTCACCAGCAAGTCCCCATCTAAATCACCAGGCTGTTACAAAGACTTCAGATCAATGCCATGCTATGACAGTAACAAAACCAAGGCAAAAAATGCCACTTTCGCTGGGAACAGAGGAACAATGGCTGAGCAAAATCTCAATTAAAATTAATTTTTTTCTGTATTAAAAACTCTATGCAGAGTATAATAAGATGGGTACTAATGTGTCCCTTTCAAGGTCTTTTCTGTTTTGCTAGGTAAATTTGAAATAACCAGCAGCTGGAATTGGCTCTGTTGATGTTGGTCCATCATGGCTCCATCAAGGAGCACTTCAGCAAGAAGGAGCTGTTTATAGCTAACACCATTCTCCCTTCGAAATCTCCTCTATTTCCATACAAACTGAATTGTCCTTTGTTCAGTGCAGGCAATTAAGGATGATTCACATAAAAAAAAGCAAGATCTGACTCTGCACAATTATTTTTTCTCTTGAAGATAATACTTGATTGCATGCTAATTCTAAGCATGATTCTAAAGGGTAAATGACAGGAAAATCAAGATTACAGTGAAGTTTGTAATTGATTTTTACTCTCTGCACAGAGTTGTCATTACATGAAGTTTCTGGCTTCATACTTTGACAGCAAAAGCAGGGAAGTGCAGGAATAGATGTGGATCTCCTTTGGCATAGGCAGCACACTGAAACCAAGGATATTCAGGGGGATTTTTATTTATCTTTTAAATACAAAGTATCAGAAACAAGTGATGGCAATTGCCATTGGTAATTTCATAGCTCTTTACTCGCTGATGGGCACGGCAGTAAAATGAACTTGGGCAATTTCTGGGACCAGTCATTAGTCAAGCCCAAAGCCCGTGAACAGCTCGCTGCTCTGGTTTCGCACTGGTCCTGTACGGGACACTCACACAAACTGTGCTGCCAAGACCTCAGCCAAGGTCTACAGAAATCCAACAAGTTATGCTCAATGTCACTCTTTTGAAAGAATCTGGGCTCTGACCTGGGGTGCAAATTAACTTCAGCATGCTCTCTACAAAGTGTTGACATGGAGACATTACTTAATTCTTGTACAGCAAGGGTGACTTGTATGGATCATTTAGGACTGTCAAAACAAACTGTTCTGTGACTAAGGGCTTGCTCCATGTGAGCTGTGCTTGCAGGATTAAGTTCTTGGGGAAGAAACCACGAGCCTGTTGCTCATATGTCTGGGGAACAGGTCAATTTAAAAGCCTCTAATGCAGAAATAGTGGGGTTTTTTCACGAGGAAAACATTGCACGAGTATTTTAAAAAGAAAAAAAGTGAGAGTGTTATAACAAAATCATTCTAGCTGCACTCTGAGGTGAGCAGACTGGTCACACAGAACAACAGCAACCAGCTGTGCCAGTGCTCTTTGTAGGGATTCATTCTCCTTTGTATTAGTTTCGAAATGAAGTGATTTATTTATCTATATGTGCTCTCCACTCAGGAATAACAACTCCCTGTGCTGACAAATCCAAGTGTATTCCATTAGTCCTGATGCTGTACAGACAAGCAGAGTGGCTGAATTCAGAACAAGCTGCAGGGTAGGGACAGGTGCTTAAGGACAAATACTGGAGTCAACACTGAAAACTTTGATATTTTAAAGGGCAGAAACAGGAGGATTTAATTGTTTGCAGTGAGGAGCAGGAGGTTTCTCCTCTCCCATAGCAAACACAACTCTCCTGCAGTTTCCAGGCAAACACCTATGAATAAAGCTCATCCTGAAGTCCTGACAGAAGATTTTTCTAGAAGGCCTTACTACACTTGAACAGAAGCAAGAAGGTGCTTGGCAAGGTGACTAAACTTGGCAGCACATAGAACAGCCTGGGAATTGGTATATTTAGTGAATATCAGCAAAAATTTTGGATCTAAACCCCCAAATAACTCACTTTGGTCCAGGGCACATTTCAAGGAGTAGGGGGAAAATTCAAATAAATAAATAAAACGTTGGGACCAGACTAGCTGGTTTCTGGGATGTTTTGGTTTTTCTCCCAGGAGACCCAGGTTGCTGATGAGCCTTTGACGGTGGAGGTACCTGATCTCAAACACAACTCTGCGTTAAATCCTCCAAACAAGAAATTGCAGTGGCTTGAAATGCCCCTTGGCACACATGTATGCATCACAGCCCGTGCCAGTCTGCAAAGGTCAAAGTTCCCCTCCAGCTGTAGACAAAGAGTAGAGAGACATTTGCTACAAACAACTGTATTTTGCTTATTAAGTCAGGTGTCCTCCTGTTTTTGGTACCCTTCAGATATCCACTCCTACTGCACAGTTGAAGGCTGGTGACACGGGCCAGCACTTCCTAATGGATACAGCACAGATCTAACAACAGTTAGATCTCTTTGTTTCCTGTCCTAAGACAAAGTGAACATCATTCTGGACTATTAAGTTGCCTATAAAACACAGCTGGACAAAAATGAAAACTTTCTTCATGTTGCCTTTTAATGGAAATTTGGCCTTTTATTTCTGCACAGACTCGTTATGCAGTCGACAGAGAACGGAGCTAACCCCCAGATGTGGTGCTAGAACAGCTCCACACAATTCTAACAGGTGTTTATCACAACAGTACTTTGCTATCTACAACAACAGAGACTCTCCTTAAAGAATCTCTTCCAGTAAGCAACTATCAGCATTTTAGCAAGTTTCAAAAATATCTAAATCTGGAATTCTCCTACCTGTTGGTTTTTATTCTGTTTCTTGGCTTAGAGCAGTGTGTTCACTGCCTTCGCCTTACAAACAGCCCAGCACTGCTCCCCCTCAGCCATCACTCTCTAAACCAGACACCCCATGGCGCTTCAGCAGCTCCTCAGAGGTCACTCCTACCCAGATTTCTGACCTGTGCTCTTCTCAGGTCGCTTGCTGGTCCCTAATTTTTTTTTTTTGTCATGGATATCTTTCATATTTATGACAGTTCTCTGCCAGAGACAAATGTCAAAACAGCAGTAAACATGTTGCATGTCTATTAAATGACTCTGCTGTTGATAAACCCCTAGTTTAATCTGTTCCTGTCTTGCAATAGACTAAAGATCATTTAGCCTGAACAGCTCGGTGTCTTACTATTATCCTTTCTGTCTGTGCTTCATGCTTTGGTAGGGACCTGCAAGTTCTCCATCAGTCACTATTGGAAATTTGTTGGAAGTCCTTCTCTACCCCAGCAGCCCAGGGGTCACCAATTCTGCAAACTGCATCTTCTTTTCACTCTGGAATATGGTGCCAGAAAGAGCCCTGGGACCAAAACTGCCCCTTACACCTCACACAGAGCAGCTCTGCAGAGAGCAAGACCAAACCCAGGGTCTGTTTCTCACACAGGCAATGGTAACTCTGCTACTCATGGCTCCAAAATACTCTCAACAAGTGCACCAGAACAGACTTGAGGGTGTTTGTGAACTACAGTGCCAGGGACCAACTTTCTATGCTTTTGGAAAGACCTGTGAAATTAGGAACAGGAGGAACCACCATTACTTTAGCCATCTAAACCCTTTCCAAAGTTTTCTGAACAGTTTTGTTCTGTCTTTAAATAGAAGAAGAAAAAAGAAAGAATTTCACTGTTCCTTTGCCCAGTACGTAGTGAGAGTATTACTGTGTTTCTGTCCCCCTGGAGTGGGCACAGCAACATTCTGGGATGCAAAAAGGGAATGCCAACTGTGTCATTTCAGCTGTACCTATCCACTGCTGCTAGACACCAAAAAATCCTCTGCTGAGAGAGAGGAAAAGTAGAGGTTCTGTTTGGCATGACATTAGAGGGATAAACAAAAGGCAAACCATCCCCAAGTGCAGCTGAACAGCTCTCTTAAATTCATGGTGCAGCCATTTAATCAGAAAACAGCTGGGATGGAAAATCTGAGATTTCTTGGCAGTCTGCGTAACATTTTCTTCTCACTGGTGAGAAGTATGACCCTGAGGGTTTATAATTAAGCAATAATTAATCAGGCATACAAGCACCTCAGCAAATGACACAAAGCTTCAACATCTCTAGACATTCCTCCACTTCTTTCTGCTTTATCCAAAATACACTGTGAAAATCAAACTCCGGAGTTAAAGATGGAGAGGCTGCCAGGTGAGCCAGGGAAGTCCACAGCACCAGTCAACAATAACACTGACACACGGCAGCATTTCTGCTCTCCAGCCCCATCCACGAGGGGAAGGCTCACACACACAAGGGCTCAGTAAGATTTTGCAGCGTGAAGGAAGATTTGACAAGGACACTGACAAAGGGAGCTGCCCCAGAGACCAAACATGAGTCCAGATTCAAATGGCACACCTTTGTTCAAGCTTCAATTTAGTCTGCAGTGAAGGAAGAGCTGCTTGCACGGTCTGGAGCTGAACCTTTCCAGAGAACAAAAGGGCCCAGAAGTCAATATTCAGTTCTAGCTCTTGGAACAAGCTACCAAACAAAAAAACCTTTGTGTTTTGACTCACAGATTAACCATTGCTCGGGATGATAAAATATTCAAACTCTTCAAAACCCCTCCTCCATTTCTTGGCACAGCATCTTCATCCCACTTAAAGCTGTGACAGTGGGAACTTTTTTGTAACATTGTCATTTCTACCTTCTCCTATAACATTTCCAGGTTACCTTTTACAAGAGAGACCCACAGACAGAGAAGGAGAGTGCAGGTGCAATGAAACCCTCCATGGTTCTGTTGTGCAGGGACTTTCCATTACCTCTAATTTCCATTGTTCTGCAGTGAAAACAACCAGGCCCAGTTGGAATGGGCAGCCTGGGAGCCTGAGATTGGACTGTTTTCAAGTACAAAGTCAGATCTTTTCTAGAAATTGCTGTTTCTGACTGTTAAGTGGCTTTTGCCACCTCTCAGAAGTTTTGGTGATCTCCTTTGGTGACAGGCAGGCGATTTGCTCATGATTTTGGTGCTTTCTCTTAGGGGGTGAGGACACGTAGCCTGAAACAAACATCTTTTCTTTCTTGAGTCCTAATGAGATTTGAAATCACAGAAAGACTGTGATATATAATAATCTAGGTAATTATTTGGATTTCAGCCTTTGCAAGGAAATTCTGTATTGCCATTTGCATCCCAAGAGAAGCAGCTGGGAAACAGAAGTGACAGAGATTGTCCTTGCCCTGTTAACTAGATTTTCTGGCTCCAGCACAGCATGGGACCAGGCTCTTAAATTAGTTAGCATCCACTGAAAATTATTTAGGATTTCTCTGTTTTTCTGGCAGATTATCAGTGAGATATTGACAATTACAGAACTTCATCTTCAGGCTTTTTGTCTGTAATTACCAGTTCTTCAGAATCAGTGCTAATGCTGGTGTGGTCTCACTCCTTCAATCACAGCAATGAGCAAAGAGAGCAGGGTGAGCACCAACCTCCCTGTCACACACGAGATCCCAGGGAAAGCTCTGACTACAAAAATCACTTCATGGAAAATCTTCTGGCTCGTGTTCATGTGATAAGTACCACCATTGCAAAGTGCACGAGAAAACATCTCTGGAGGCAGAAACAGCTCCTGTGAATCCTGTGTCTATAGAACAGGTACCACACTGATAACCAGCTGCTCTTTGGAACCTCTTGGATGATCGTCTCTCAAACCACACACAGAGATATCAGAGGTTGGGCTTGCCGGCTAGAGCTAAGGAGTTTAAAAATGAAACTCTTTATCTACAGATGTTACAGGACAATTCAGCCAAAATAAAGGTGGTTAGGCAAGATACCCCACCCTCCCAACTCATGTAAATACTTAAACCACGACATTTCCTCTCTAGAACTGCCTCAAGCAAGAAAAGGTGTGAGTAACACACAGAGCTTTCTACAGAGTGCAACAGAGACAATTGCTACGGAATATTTACACAAAACGTCCTCAATTTATGCAAGTCTGGTGGCATGAGAATATCTTTGCTAAAACTCAGATTATCCTCATCAAAACAGACAGAAAATTCCCAGTTCCACGCAGTCAGAACCAGCTCATGAGTTGCTTCACATTGGTGAAGTGCTGGGCACTACAGAGGCATTTTCTGCCTGTGCCTGTACCCTGAGTGAGGGTGAGCCCGCAACAACCACACTCCAAACAAGGGGGTGACGAATTTGACTTGTGTCAAATCTTGTTTTTACACCAAGCATTTCATTCCAACACTCACAAATGACTCCAGTGCCACTGAAACAGAACCACTCTTGTGGCAGACAGTGGCAACTAAAAACACATCGTACAACGTCTGAGGGAAAGCAAATGTTGGCAAAGATAATGTTGTCAAAACTCCATTCCTGCGAAAACTGCTCTGGGAACTTTCAAGTGCATTTCAAGTGCACACAAGTATTTTCAATTTATGTAGTTTCAACTACATAAAGCAGAGACAAGACCTCAAGATTCAAGTTTAAATTTCCTTCTTCACTCCTCATCCTAACAAGCCACACTTTCCTTGGAATAAAATGAATAACACTCAATTTATACTTTATCTTCTCCAATTCAGTCTTAGGGTCAGCTATACATCAAGCCAAAGAGGAACTAATAGTATTTTCTAAACATTTGCTTAACTGCAGGTAGGATTTGTCCCAGAGAGAGAGGAAATAACCAAGCTGTCCCTTGGTCACTGATGTGAATACGTGGCAGGAGCACTGGAACAAATGTGTGCAATCACCATTCTGGACAAAACTCTGATTTAAGTCAATAGCAACTGCACACACAAATGTGTACATAACTGAAAATATAACCTTGCCATCTGAAAATTAACCAAAGTGTATAGCTATGCTATAGGCTGGATCAGGAGAGAGATTTAGGAACTAAAAGCAAATTGGCTGAAAGATGCATCTTTACAGGAAAAGAGGAGGGAGTGTCAGGATAACAAAATGTTTTGAGTTTTTATTGTCATACTTTTGCTTTGAGCTTGACATAAGGAGGATTAGGTCACTGAGGAATATAACAACATTTATTGTGAGTTTATTGGAAAACAACTTGAGATGCCCAAGAACTCTTCAATTCTTCTATTCGATCATCCCACCCACTGCACCCAGTGGAGTCAAATCTGGGCATCAGGGAGCACATCTGTGGCTAACACTTAGCCAATAATTCTCTTTTTATCTAGATAAAAACCTGCCGACAAAGCCTTTTGGAGAATATGGAAAAGGGAAATCAATACTCATGGAGTAAAAATCTTTAGCTCTTTCCTAGTGCACGTTCTACTGGAACAAGTAATGTTGAATTACTACATCTACTTGGTCACAAAAGAGCATAAACAAAAACCAAACAGACTCCAGGAAACAAGATCCCCCTTTTCCATGTGCTGGATGTGTTGGGATTGCACTGGGGCTGCTGCTTTGCACAGCTGGGAACATTTTGCAGGAGGGCTGAGACTTCCCACCCTCAGCTCTTGTCTTCCCCACAGCTCCATGGTGATCAGGGCAGAAAACTATGGCCAAAAATGTTTCTTTGGGGTGTATCTGCTGAAGATATCGAATATAAACAACATTTACAGCCATTACAATGTGACTCTTGGAACTTCAGCCTTATCCAGTTTCCCCAAGTCGCCAAGAAATGCCATTAAAATTTGGCAGAGGCAGTGAAGCAGCACTCTAGTGCCATGCCTTGTGTTCACGGCTCTTGGAGAGTGCAGTGGGGCTCCCCCGACCTGCTTTGTGATGACAGAAATCCACTGACAGCAGTGGAATTCTCCCTTGTTTGCACGAGTCAAAACAGGCTTAAATTTACACCAAAAGCAAATTTCCCCCTTTCTGTGGTGGGATCACCCCTTAGAAGTTTTGTTGATTACTCTGAAGAACTGTTAGAAGCACAGAACTCGATTCCCTAATGCAAAATGGGATGCTACCAGCAGTCTTTTAGTCTCCTTCCCCATAAAATCAAATCTATTTAAACGTTGTGCTGGCCCCCGTGCAGGTTTCAGCAGGTTTTAGAGGCCTGACCATTGTAAGCAGCCTGTTCTCATCCATCTGCAGGCTCTGCAATGACAGAGCTGTGGGGAGAGATTTAAATATGAGCCCAAACAGCAGCAATGAAGGTGGCACTTATAGAAAAAACAGAAATTTGTAACTAAAAATGAGAGGAAATTCTATCTCAATACCTTTTGAAATCAGTTCAAGACTACTACAGACTAGGAATTAAATGCTGCTGGCTGAAATGTGTGTTTTTTGTAGCTAAAATCAAGGAGTTCTCAATATAAATCAAGATATAGCTATTTATTTGTCAAAAATAACTTCTATCAAGCAAGATGTACAAATTAGAATGTAGCAAGGTGACACAATAAAATCCCAGAACTACAGAAACACAAACACAGATTTGGCTTAAAATAGTGAAAAAGTAACCATAAACCATCCAGTATTTAATAACAGAGGCAACTGGAATGGTTAAAAAGGGAAAATGAGTTTGTAAGAGTCAAAAATCTTGGTACATTAGATGTAACAGAACTGCGAAACCACACTTGAAATTTGGTAATTTGGATGGGAAATAATATTATTCATGATATAATATCTATATTTTGTTGTATGATGCTTAGTTAAAAAATAACAAGATTCATGGTAACAATCCACATGTATTTTACTAGATTTATATCAGGTTAGTATTAAACTAGCCAGACTTCATTAAAAATGTAGAAGTTAAAATTCTACAAGTAATAGAACCTATTTCTCCTGCTGAATTTCTCCTCTGTCCCTTCCAGGAGCTAACTGTTGTTTGTGACTAATCAAACAGAAGTAACATACCCTATAAATATCCATTTTTATATGTAAATGATGGCCAGTTCCTGTGTCTTACACAAATAAACTTGTGGTATCTTGAAAATTGTTTTATTCCTTACTAGGAAGAATTTGATACGAGAACAAATCTGGACAAAAAGCTCGGAAAAGGTGAAACAACTCTGTTAAGGGTTGAATAATGGCATGGCCTCAGAAACACACCGGCGATAGACATCGCCGTAGAAATAATGATTTAACACCTGGTAATTAAAACATGACACTATTTCCCTTCCCATCCCTTTAGCTGGTGGGATTATCAGTCCCCTAATATCCTCCACCACCAATTTCCTTCTTCACGCTGCTATTTATTTCAGTAACTTAAGCGGAACAGCACTGAGGATTCGTGTGCGTTTTTATGAACCAGCGGGGCACGCGATCAGATGCGCCAGCAAAATTAACAGCAACATCTCCACTGGACAGGATAATTTGTAAAAGGTGTGTGAAGGCTCTGGTGCTCATGGTTACACCTGTGTGTGTCCTTAACCAAAACCAGGGATCTGCAACAAAAGAACGGAGCTCATTTTAATTTCCAAATTTTGGCCGAGTTGTTCTTCCCTCAGAGATAACTGAGAGCCAGCGTAATCCATGAGCTGAACCCTCAGTTCCAAGGCCTTGCAGGAAGCGTGGTTTTCGGGAAGATCCCCTCAGAAATGTTTTCCTTAAGTTAGAACAAGCGAGGCCTGCCCATCCCTTGTGCCTTGTTCGATTGGTTCCTTCCCAAGCACGACACGATCCCCGTGCGTGTGGTTTAAATTAGGGTGAGGCGCTTTGCAAGGCGGTGACAAAAGAGAGCAAAGTCATAACAAGGCCAACCAAGTGCAGGAACGTGTTCAGCAAGACCACAGTGAGGATTCCTCAGCCCTACACACCGGAGCCACGGGAAGTGCAGTCATGGATCACACACAGCAATGGCTTTTCCTCCCCCGTCCCAGCACCATCCAGGAGATTCCTTTGCTTCTGTTGATGGCATCATCTGCCTCCCCTGTCATTAAATCCCAATTTACACTCAAATTCAGTGAGCATCTTTGAGGCTGCCTCTTAGCCAATGAAACTTCAAACGGTCTGGCAACCTCGGAGATGTTTGGTCACTTCTGTACTGTGATTAACCTTCAAACCACCTCAGCTTTCACAGCTCAAGCTCTGAAATCATTAAGTTACTGATACCTTTTACAGATGGCTCCAAGTTCACATAAACTGAAATTAAGAAGGGTTACAACTCAGGCAGGCAGGCAGGCTCTGTAGAGCAGCACAGAAATTAGTCAATGAATATATGGAAATAAAGCAAATAAATTGAATATTGTCTTAAGACAATAGCAATAGCAGTTGCAGAATCATTTGAAAACTTCATTAACAAAATAAAAGAGACACTCCCCCCACTCAAGTATCCAAAGACCTCAGCTCTCCAAATGCAACAGCCACAGGCTGAATTCTCATGGAAGCCCACAACAAACTTGAGCTGTGAGAAAATGGGAACATTCTCCAAAAGCACAACTTCTAGCAGCATGGCTTTGGGGAAAAGTAGAAATTTCTCAGCGCTATCTACACTATCATCAATAAGTATCTGAGATGGACAGGAAATGGTCCTCAGATTGATTTGGGAGCCTTGATCCTAACTGAGCAGAGGCTGCCAGGATTTGTGCCAAGGGGAGCCCTCGGGAAGTTCCCTGGTGTCGGGTTTGCCTCTGCACAATCTGCCAACCACCAACTTCCCAGGCAGCAAGCACCTCAGGAGATGAGGCCAGACTGAACAGGAGCTACAGGCTGGTGAGGGGACTGGACTTCTTGTGCAGCCCCTGAGAATACAAACCTAGCAGTTATTTACTGCACCCACCACATTAAGGCAGCAGGTGTCCCTTGGCTGTTCTTCCAAACCTGGCTCCTGTCTCGCCCGCTTTCTGCTCTAAGGGACCAATCAAACTTGCACCAGTTCCCCCCCACGTGCTGTTGTTTCTGCTGATGGGATTTCCTGGTTTCCTAATCTCTGTGCAGCCACTCACGACACTCCTGGGAAATCGCAGTTTGGTGCAAACATCAATATTTTGGTTCCTAGTGATGGCTCCCCTTCCTCAGGGCACGTGCCCCCAGTCTGCCACCAGATATCCCATTTTTCAGTTTCCCTTTACAGGACATCACCAAGCATTTCCAGGAGCCTGTACTGCAGCAGCAGTGGTGTTTGTAGTGCCTTGACTGAGCAGAACAGAGGAACTGAACCCACCATAGCCACCTCAGCAGCTTCTCAGTAGGTTCAACCACACCACAGACCCACAGCTGGATTTTGCACTGCCAGCAAAACTACATGGGACTGCTCTGAGAGGCCGGACACCAGCACTGGAATGGATCTTTACAGCTTGGCATTGCTGCTGCCCTCTGAGGAAGAACAGGATGATGAGGTGGGAGAACAGAGCCACAGCCTCTTTTGGACTAATGGGTAAAAAATGCAGGCAAACTATTTTTAGATGAAAGCACGAAAACATTCTGCTTGAATTAAACTCAGAACCAACTAGAAAAAGCAAGAACAGATGCAAAAATACTTTTAGTAAAAAAATATGTTTAAAATTCTCAAAAAAGAGTTTGGAAGATGTACTTCCTTACAGACTTAGGCAAAGTTTAGAAGTGAACCAACAACCACCACTCTCTAACCTTCAAACACTCTTCAAGGCTCTCTGCACTCCCACAGGAGTTTTGGGAATGCTTTGAATGGGCACAGCAGTGCCATGAAGCAGCATCCATGTAAATGAAAATAGCAACCAGGCATTCAGCAAACCAGAGTAAATGAGTGAAGAGATAGTCACGGCAAGAATGGACATTTGTCAGCTACAATCCTTTCTTTCCATCTATTTTCCTAGGCTTTATTCAGGATAAAGGTCTTAAAACCTGAAGCTGGGCAGCAGAGCAGAGAGGGGAGGGCTGGCAGGGAGTCAGGCCGTGCTTTCTCACAAGGTTTTAGTCTAAAACAATTGGCCGTGACAAAGATCCCCCTCCTGCCTCCTTGGCTCTGTTCTGGTGCCTACAACTGAGTTTCACACTAAACTTAGGGAGAAAACTTTTATTTAAAATAAAAAAGGATGGCTACATGACACTCTGCAGAGACAAAGGCTGATAAACGGGTGTGAATTTAAAATACTCAGTCATTGCTAGGGCTATGTTACTTACCTATGAGAACTTTGTTTAAATAATGCTATTTTGCAGCTCAGAAAATGTAACAGTGCTACTATTTAATCCTGTGCAAGATCCTTCACATGTAAATGCTTGTAGATTCATTTCCAGGACAGAAACCAGTAGCAGTCTGAACAGATCAGGTTCATCTCCAGGTTATTCAAAGTTACACCAGCACCAACACCAGGCCATGCACCACCAGATCACCCCACGGCACAGTTTGGTCCAGATCAGGTGTGGGCATGGGATCAGATGTTTCCAAAGTTAGCCAGAACCCCCAAAGTGGAATTTGTGCCAGTTTTCCATGGCTCCCTGCCAGCAGCAGGGCAGCAGAGCGTATCAGACCAAGCATAAAAGCACAGCAGTACCACAGAGAAACCCTGAACCACAATAAAGTCAATCAGTATGGATTTAACCTCCCCTGATATTCCCAACAGATCTCAGTGACTTTAAACTAGGAGAATACTGAGTTCTTACCAGGTATGAGGAATCCTAAAGCCAGATTTGCTGTACTCCTGAGCTATGGCACAAGTACAAAGAGGAAAGGCCAAACCGATAAATATCTATAAACATCTATTTTGGTGTTTGGCATCAGCTGGAAACAAAATCCACAGCAGGGATGGAAATGCAGCTTAGCAGAGAAAGCACTGACCAGAAAGCTATAATAAAGCAGAACTTCCCACCACAAAGCACTGCTCCTCATATCCACAAGATTCCTGGAAAGAGGATGATCTGTGAAGCCAGGGGGAATTACACTCTATAGAAGGAGGCCAGTTATGCTTATTTTACACACTACTGAGTGGATTCAGTGTAGTCGGAGTAAAGAAGTGTTAGCAGCAACATTGGCTGGATGGCAAATAAAGCTGATGCCAAAAGCTCCCACCTGGGACAGGCTGCTGCACTGCAGTCAGGGGCTGTTTTTCTTCGCTTGCCCTGGGCCTTTCACTCACAACTCATTGGCAATGGAAGAGGAGCTTCTTCCACTGAGGCAACCATTGGGAAAGGCAGAAAAAGTATCCTTATTTTTGAACCAAAAGGAATTTTATTTTTTTTGATAGCTGGAACTTAACCATGAAAGTATAGGGAAGAATAGAAGATGAACCATCATTTCACTTTTACTTCTTCCCTGGGCATTGTGTTTTAGCCCCTGGACACACTGAGGCCACTCTTGTTTTCTTATTATACATTTTTATATTTATACACAGTCTCAGGATAAAAGAGAGGTCCCAGGATCTCTCCAGGCAGCGAGATGGACAGAAGTAGGTTATAGATAGGAGTAACATAAAGCTCAGCTCTGGCTGGGGAGCTCATGGAAATAGTCTGCATTTTCTTCTAGTGAGTTTTGAATTAAAGTTTTGCTTTCTTTTTTCTTTCCTTAAATCTGCTTTCAATAAGTGTGGAGCAAAAAAGTATGAAGATAATTATAGCTGTCTGTGCAAAACAGAAATGTCAGACCTCACATTTCCCAACTGACCTTTCATCAGATGAAAATTCCCACAGCAACGATCCCCAAGCACAGAGTTGGGAACTATGAAAATTTGCAAAACAGCTTTCTGTCCAATAACTTTGTTCACGTGGCAGATGCACAGGTGGGTGTTACTGTGATTTACATAGGAGGAATAGCTTTAAGGTAGTAAAAAAGTAATCAAACCTTAAAAGCTGTTCTATAAGAAAGCTCGTGCTGAGCAATCAGAGAACAGCCATGCTGAGGGACTGCTTGTGAAATCTGGTGTGCTGGTCCTCTGACTGCAGGAAAATGAATGACAAGAAAGTCAGATAGAAATGAAAATGGAATATTTTTTTACAATGTGGCTTGTCTTGTCTGGCTCCTTCCATTGAATCTCAAGTGCTTCACTGAAAGTCTCCTGTGAGGGGAACATCCCTAGGAAGGATGAAAGGATGAAGGGGTGAAAGGGAAAAGGTTCTCAGTGACTAACACTGGGATAGGAGAGTTGGCTTTAATCAATAAAAAAAGAGAGAAAGTCACACAAAATCTCAGAGCAGCTGGAAGCAGCCTCGTACTGAATATCATAAAAACAAGACTTTGTTCCCCAAAGTGCTCCACTGGCAAGATGTGTGAATATCACATGGTTCGTGTGCTGCAGGAGCAGAGCATGGAGGAACATGCACAAGTACTTTCAGTTGGCTTGGGAAGAGTTTTGGTGACTCCCAAGTTCTCATATCTGACTAAAACTCACCCTGCAGTCACAGGTCTATCATCCCATTTTTCCTGGATGGGTACACAGAATCCCAGAATTGTTTGGGTTGGGAAAGGGATGGACTTTAAAGGTCATCTCATTCCACCCCCTGCCATGGGCAGGGACATCTTCCACCAGACCAGGTTGTTCCAAGCCCTGGTGAACTTGTCCTTGAACACTTCCAGGGATGGGGAATTCACATCTTCCCTGGGCAATAAGAGATTTCCCTCCATAAAATACTCCAGGCAGGAATCAGTCACAACTGCACTCCTTTTTCCCTAGAGCGCGTTCAGCCTCTCAGAGCAGTTTAGGGAGCTGCCAGGTGTCCTTCACCCCTCCGTGCTGTCCCGATCTGACCGTCCCCCACACCCGCACATCCCCAGCACCATCCTCACTCCCCACACCTCCCGTCCCACGTCGCAGCCTGACTGGGAACACTGGGGAGCACTTTGGAGGGAGCTCAGAACCAGTTCCAGTCCATCAGCCATTTCAGTATCTGTTACTCTGATTCTTTATGAGAGGACTGGGGCAATTCCTAAGCCTTTCTCTTGTTGCAACAGATTCTCAGCTGTTCAGGACACAGCTCCCCTGAGAGAAGGGCAGTAACTCTTTGCAGCTGAGCACTGGGCCCCCTTTGTAAGGAAAACATTCCTGGTTTCCTCTAAGAGTTAGCCTTCAGATCCAGAAGTCTTTTTCCTATTTAGTGTGTAAGGGAATAAGTTCTGTTGGGCGCTGTGTGCCTACAGCAGTGCAGTCTGAAGGGCCACACGTCCTCCTTCACCCTCAAACCCGACTTGTCCTGCACTCCCCTGCCACTCCAACACAGCCAGGCACCCAAGGCTCCATCACAGACCTCCTTAGTACAACTCCAGTGTAATGTAGGTAGGTTTGGCTTTTTCACACACGCTGACATGTTATCGATGCTCCTAATTGCTGAATTAAAAATGTAAGGGGAATGTGTTTTCTTCCACCGGTAGAGTTGCTCTCCAAAAAATTACCATCTCTTTTATGGAAGTGTTTGGTTTGCATAGAGTCACCGGTTCTGGCAGAAAAGTTGTTCATGAATTTGTCTTAAGTAGGTAAAATGCAAGATAAATTAAAAAAAAAAAAAAAGGCACCAGATCTAACCATAAGTGAATAAAGGAAGAAAAAAATCTAATAAGAAATTTAATGCCTCTCACTGTCTCTCTAAAGACAGTGATATGGTTGAGGTGGGTTTTTTACTTATTTTAGACTTTGCACAATCTCACTCAATCATTACATTTCTAAGGGTAGCAAATCACATTTTCATTATTATTTCTTACTCTTTATTTGTACTTTCATAGTGTCTAAAAAGTATTTTAATATCATCTATAAAGTCTTTTCCTACAACAGAGCACGAAAATAAAGGTAGGTTACAGGGTTTGAAAGAAGAAATACTAAAATATTAATTCATCACTATCAGTTTTGCCCACCACGCTTTGTACCACTCCCCAGTCCATTTTAAGGTACATCACAAGCCTAGGAAGATTCTGAAACCAGAATTTAAAGTCCAGACTTCAAGTGAAACAACTGCAGCTGCACTTTGTATCCACATCTTTCTGACTTATTTTGACTAATCCTGCTCCTAAAGGTAATCCACTGGAATCAGATGGAGCACTGGCCCAAACCTGTTGCCTGAAAATAACAAAACCAAAATGTGGCATTTATTCTCCACTCAGTAATCAAACTCCCCCCGCCCCCCCAGTTTCTTACAGAGCAACGTAATTTCCAATGCAAAAAAAAATTCATTTTTTCAAAAAAAGTGTTGAGTTCTGGAAAGATTTTACTGTTAAAGAAAAAGCTCTGCCAAATTGTTTTGGCTGACAGCTGGGGGTAAGGAAAACCAGGCTGGGGAATTTTTTTGCAGGACTCTGACAAAATTTTTATATACCTGCCATTTTCTGATAATCGCAGTGAAAGCTTCCACCACTTCCAGCAATCATTTTGGTAAGAGTGTTCTTTAACTCCCATGAGCTTTCCTTGGGAAAGCTCCCAGTGCGAGTCAGCGATGCCCTGGGTGTTCAGGATCACCCAGCACCACGGGTACAAACGTGCCATGGCTGGTGCTACACCCAGAGCCTCCCTTTTTCCTGGGTTATACTGGGATAGAGCCATTCCAGTAGGTTTTCCTACGTCCACAAGCCACTTATGTAGCACTAAACACGGGCTCCATCAAAAACATTCATGGAATGGGGAATAATAATTAAAAACCCCTGCACTTGCCCACTTGTGTACTGCTGTTTGCATTAGACAAGGTACTAATCTGCTCAGAAGTACCAAAACAAGAGGTGATAGAAGATGGAGATAAAAGCAAATGAGGGCCTTAACCTCTGAATGGGGTTCCTAATGCTCCCTCACCCTTGCCAAAGTCCAAGTCTTAATAATCCCATGGCTGTGATTTATTATCCGTGTATGGCCACATTCTGAAAGAAGCCCCAGGGGGTCTGTAAATTGCAGATGTAACCACAGATTAATGCTCATAATCCCTGGTAAAAACTCTGCAATAACACTGCTATCGCCTAAAGAAATTCTCCCACTAATATTCCTAATCCTTTCCCATTGGACTTTATGATCCTTCTGTGATTTTCAGGCAGTCCCGCAGTGACTGAACAATATTTATGATTTAATTCTGCTGGTTTTCATTTCCAGACTAGAGGACTTTTTAAAACTTTATTTTAAGTTACACCCACACGCATAAATGCTCCCTCCTATAAATCCAGGAAAGAAAAAATGATAAGAAACAAGAAGATGCTCTGTGTCCTTTATTGCCTCTCCTACCATTGCAGACCCATTTGGAAACTTGTATTTCTTGTCAGGCACTGGAAAACACACCTGGGAGCAGTAGTGACCTTCCACTGTTGCTGCTGCTGTAGCGTCACACCTTCAACTCCAAACTCACAACCAGCAGGACAAATAGAAGGAAGAGCCTTCTATTTTTTCCCCCGTTCATTACATCATACTTAGTCCCATTCTTTCTTCTCAGACTGAAAAGCTGCCAGTTTTCAAGTGTCCCTCATTAACTTTTAAAACCTAAGCTCTGCTAAAGTAGAGTTATTAGTTTTTTCCTGGCACTGCCTGAAATTGCAGTACCCACATAAGAGCACTAAATCCTAATAGCTACTCAAGGCAAACTGGGAAAGAGCGCTTAGTGCGAGACGTGATATTAAATATTTGTACACAATAGGTTCTAACGGGCAGGAACTGGAGCTGGAGGTGATTATGGGTGCTTTTGGAAAGACAGTGAGCGAGGTGTTTCAAAAGAAAGTTACCTTTAAAAGTCAAAGCATAAGAAAAGATAGTAAACAAATAACATTTCTGTTATTTACAGACACGCAGATATCTTACACAGATATGCAGAGTAAGTTTCATACTAGAGAGAGGCTGAATTAAGGGGATTACAGGAATGAGGGTTGGTAAGCACAGGGTTGAACATATCTTTAAGGTGAATCCTAAATAGCAATATAAACATAAACAGGATGCCACAAGCCACATTCTGTTCCTCCACAAATCACTCAAACACCATCAGTTTGACATCCGCACTTTCATATTCCGTCAGGAACCTGGGATTTAATTAATAATTCTCTGGAGAGATCAATGGAAAGATGCCAAGTCAAGTATATTTAAATCTCTTTTTGACAGAATGTAAGACCAAAAGATTCTAAACAATTTCTACTGATTTGCTCTTCCTTTTATAGTGGAATTACAGCCGCCAAAGCTCAGACTGTTTGATATCTACAGATCTGCGGTTTCAGCATAACAAGGACAGGATGAAATTTAGTAAGCAGTGTGTTTTGAAGGTGTCTGAAAGCAATGACACGGGAAGCAAGCAGCAAAAACCAGCCATGTTTTCAAATAAAAGGTCTGGCCATCAGCTTTTAAGAAGCTGGAACTCATTTGAGTCAACCATCTCTACTCCTTGTGCTTGTAAAGGCCAGTATGTGGACACATCTCTCCAATAACTACTGTGCTGGTCTTGAAAAGAATTCTGTGCTTCTCTTCAGTTAGAAAGCGACTGTTAAAATGTGCAGCCAAAGAACTTTGAGGTCATGCTGAAAGGTTCTTACCCACCTTCCACCCAGTCATGTGGAATATCACCAAGACAGACTTGCAAAGGATGTATTAAAACCAAACTATTATAATTGCAAAATCCAGGAATTTATGATGCTGCTGAATGAAGCCACATAAATAATTCAGTATTAACAGGACTTTAAACCTTCGTAGATGTACTGAACCTGATAGAAAATGAACCTCAGCACCCGCCTTTTACTTTCAAAAAAGTAATGTATCTTTTTCCCCCTTTCCTCTTGAAATTGATTCTCTTTCCTTCCTTTTACTAAACTGGTAAACTGCCAAAATCCCCAAACTGGAGTCCTAGATCAATATTCTATAACCATTCCCTGGCAGTGATGTCCTCAAGGAGAAGGAAGGATCTTTCACTGCTTTCACAGCGCTTTCATTTCAATATCCTGAAGCCTGCAGCAGACGCCTTCTAAGTCAGCCAGATCCAAGCACATTCTCCTGAGATGAAGGCTGTGCTTAAGTTCAGGAGAACACTGGGGATGGTTTAAGAAAATAAAAGTTAAGCTGAATGTCTCAAAATACCTCCTTCTACACCTGCATTTCACACTTCTCCCTGTAACACCTGCTAAGTAAAGGAGGGAAGGAGATCCATGAGCACGCAGACAGAAGCTTGGAGTTGCAAGAAAATACAGGATATTAGTGGAGAATTACCTCAGGTTTAGTTCTGTGGGACAGTCAGAGGCAGCACGAAGCCGGATGAGGAGCTGCCCTTTCAAACACTGTCTGTGATGTACAAAGAGATCCCAAACAACCCCAGAACTTCCTACCCCGTGCTTGGAGTTTCTTACATGCACACACGCACTTTTTATGAATAGGTTTTTATTTCTGGAAAGTTGCTAGAGAAGCCGAGTGCCTGACAGGGTGTGCTGTCAGACAGTGACCCACAGGATCATCAGGCTTGGAAGGAATCCCAGATGGGTCAACCCAGTCCATCATCCTCCTTCAGAGCAGAAGGGAGCTCACTATCCCTAAACTCCCCCCGAAAGGTGCGTGTCAAGCTTAGCTTGGAATCTCTCACCTGCTGAGGCCAGTCACCCTCCCTGGAACCTCACTGCACTGACCCTTCTCAGATGGTTTTTCCTAAGCCTTCTCTGGCCTTATTGCCTAATCAAAATAATTGGTCCCTGTCCTTTCCCTAACAGCACTTAAATATGTTTGCAGACACTTACAGTTTTCTTTTGGTCTAGACTGAACACGACCCTTGAATTTTCCACAGAGATCCAAAAGGTTGATGATCTCCCTGGGGCTGAGAGCGGGGCCTGGCCACGGCAGGTAACAGCTGCTGGGAGGACTCAGCCATGCCTTTGAATAAGCCATCAACATAACCCCGCAGTAAACAGAAACAGCTTCAAACATTCCTCACTTTCACCACATTATGGGGAAATTTCAGTTTCTCCAGACCCACAACCATAACTTATTTATTGCTGCTTTGCCTCTTGAAGCCGTCTGCTCTTAAGAGAAGTACGTTTGATTCTGCTCTAATACATGGGCTAGAACGTGCATCCGTAGTTAAAAGGAGTTTGAACAAAGAGGAAAAACTTCAGGGAGATATACCTAATAAAGGATCTGAAAGATCCTGATCTATTCAGTTTGTCAATGAAAAAAAAAGTAAAAAACAAAATTGAATGCAGTCTTTCAGAATTACTTTATAAAGAAAGAGTAAGTAATCCTGAACTTAGCAAAAGTATAACAAGAACAAGTGCTCAATTCCCTACATTCAAACTAGAAATGAGATGGAAATTTTTCACAGACAGGTTACCAAGGAATGTGTCAAGGTCTCAGTCACACAGGATTCTTCAGTGTAGGCCAAGGTCCTTCTAAAAGAGGCCACTTCAATCCACATGTGCAATATTAAGGACTGTTTATGCACAAGAGATTATAATATTAATTTCTGGGAATCAAGTCCCTGTTACACAATTTGCAGGTTTCCTTATGGGAAATCAGCTTCAGAATATTTGAAGACAGACTAGACTGCTGAGCTGTGAATCAGCTTAGAAGAAAACACCAATCTGCAATTCTATAAAATTTTATGAAAGGTACTGCAATCTTTTCTTCTCCCATTGGTAATTGAACCTCCTGCAGTTCTGGTAGGCAGACAGAAAAGGGAGGAGAGGAAATAGCTTTCAAAGTAAAACGTAGCCTGAAAGTAAAACAGCCCATGGCATATTTAGAAACTTTTCCTAGATCTTTTTGCTCCCTTTTTCTCCCCTAATTTTTCTGTACTCCTTGAGGAAGACCTGCTGGAACATCTGTTATTACCCTTTCCCTACCATCATAGAAATAAGGCACTAATTAGAACTCTCATCTGATTAAGCAGAAGAGCTCCCACTTCCCTTCTGTTCTTTTGTTTCACTTGCTCACTTCTCCCCTTCCCTCCCCTCCCCTCCCCTCCTATCCCATCCTCCCCGTAGTTTTCTTCTCTCAACATCTACTCTCTGGTTTTAGAGGTTATTGGTTGGCAATTACACATTTCTGTTATTAGAAAGGTTTTCCCAATTCTTGAATGAACACTTCAGGCAATGGAATTCCTTCCTTAACCTTATTAATGCCCAGTACTATGGTTGCTGTGGTGACCACAAGGTAAATTAAATCAGGGTTTTTTGGGATCTAAAAGTGGGTTACAGTCTAAGTACCTGTTAGAATGGAGGGCAATAAATAAATAAATAAAGCCCCACAGCTGGAGTAATTTACAAAACATAATAGGGGAAAATTGGCCTTGGCTGTTAGAAATCAGAGCATTAAAAGGGTGTCACGCAGTACAAGGTTAAGGCCTATTAAAACATTGTAATTTCGCAGCCTTTAATGTTATCAGTATTTTCCACTTGATGCTGCCAGATAATAACTAAGAGTGGACAGCAAACATCCTGCCTTTACCGTCAGGGTACATGCAGAGAATATCCCCCAGCCTGAACACAACAAGCCACTCCCTACATGTCAGTAAGGACCAAGCAATGAAACCTCCATGCTAAGGTGGCTCTTGAGGTGCTGTGAGTGCTCCCTGCCCTCAGCAGCCAGACACAGGGCAGAGCCCAGAAACTGCCTCAGTTTGCCTCCCTGAGCCTTGTTGAGCAAAAAACAGCAGGATGGATTTCAAAGTTAAACAAGAATCCATAGGGTAATGTCTGGCAGTTGGGATTATCCTTTCTCCTTGAAAAGATCTCCCATTTATCCTTATCTTTAATTGAAGGTTGGCTTTGGGCTCCTGTTTAGCTCACACACTGATCCATTGGCTAGGGAATAATTTTGGTGGATGTTTTGCTTTGCAAGCTCAGAGAGCAGAGGTGCAGCAGACACCCCAAGAGCCAGGGTAGCTGAGCAGCACCGTCTGCAGCAGCCCTCTGACAATCCAGAAAAAACAACAGCTTCATGTTTTAAGGGGTTATTCCTAGTGCTGGACAGTTACTTCAGCAGCCCTTGTGCTCAGAGCTGTAGGACAGCAAAGCACAACGCACAGAGTCACTGTCGTGGCACAGCACAATGCAAAAGAGACATTAAGCCACAAGAGAGGGTCCAAAGGAGGCCACGAGGATGCAGAATGGTTTGGAGGGGCCCTGCGATGAATTGCTGAAGGCACTTGGTTTGTTCAGCTTAGGAAAGAGGAGACTGAGAAGAGACCTCACTGCACTCTTCAACATCCTCGTGAGGGGAAGCAGAGGGGCAGGTGCTGATCTCTTCACTCATGACCAGTGACAGGACTCAAGGAATCAGCACGAAGGAGAGGTTTAGGTTGGGTATCAGGGTAAGGCTCTTCCCCCACAGGGTGCTGGGGCACTGCCAGGGAATGGGCACGGCCCCGAGGCTGCCAGAGCTCCAGGAGTGTTTGGACAATGCTCTCGGGCACAGGGTGGGGTTGTTGGGGTGTCTGTGCAGGGCCAGGGGCTGGACTGGGTGATCCTAATGGGTCTCTTCCAACTCAGGATATTTTATGATTCTAGGATAAAATCAATATCTGCAGAAGACCCAACCAGTCTTGCCTACCCTGCCCCCAGCCACGCTTGCTGGGGCTGGTATTTGGCTTTGTTCAAGATTTCTGGTCTCAGGGTTCCACATTTCCTGGGACCTCCACACACCAGGTGGAGCTCCTGCAGGACCTGAGCACTTTATTCTCCCCCACAGCCCCTTCCTTCTGGATTGCAGCACTATGGTGCAGTTTAGGTAAAGAATCAGTGAACCTTTTCCTGTTATTGACATCAGTAAATAAGAATACAGCAGCACTTCCCAAAGGAAGCGAGATATGTAAAGAAATCTATGAAAAGTTTTTCTACCTTCACAAAAATTTTGGCTTTATCTCTTTCTTCACTGTTCTATGAATCACTTAAACACTATTACGCCACAGAAGATGGAAAAATTTATCCTGGGAAAACGGAGATAGCTGTTAAACAGTATCAAGGACGAATAAGGAAAAAAATATAAATAATGAGCCTGTGCTTCAAGCACCAGGAAATGTTGCATCTGTATTAGATGGGTGAAGCTGCTGCAGCACTGGATAGGGAGGGGCTGTTCCTTGGCAGGGAAAGGCAGCAGAGGCTGTAATGCTCAGGAACTCCACTATCCCTTGCCCAGCACAACACCATAGTTAAGAAGAAAAAAAAAAAAAAAAAAGATGGAAAAACAAGGCAAGAAAAGATGATCTTGGCTGAGCACGTAAAGGGTATCTTGAATAAGTGATATTTAAGTCATGTTCTTGTTTATTCTTTTAAACATGCTTGTGGTGAGCAATTGTTCACCTGCTATAAATTACAAGCAACTGATAAGTCTCCATTTATGAGTCTCCAGTCAACAGTACTCATACTAAAAAAACCAAAAAAACAAACGCAAAAGCAAAGCCATCCAGAACCAACAGCATTTTTCCAGAGCTGGACCACATGGAAAAGTTTCCAAAGCAGATATGTAGCAGATTTCTTTACAATTTAGTGGCTCAAAAGAGTCCCAAAGGATCAGGCAAATTTCACTCTCCAACCGCTCTGCTGTAGTTCTTTGCTACATGTAAGTTTAATACTAAAAAAAAGATTAATCTGTATGCTTGAAGCCTGCTCTTTTTAACCTTAATGAGTTATGATTTTATACAGTGTAGAACCTTATCCAGAATAGCTTTAAAAATTGAAACGAATAAGATCAGAGAGCTGAGAATATGAAGTGGGGCTTTATCCAACATATGACTTGATGTTTCCAACTAGTATTCCGTGCTAAGAAGGGGAAACTGAGCCATTAAAAAAGAAGTATTTTCATAGGAGATCTTCACAAATATGTTACCTCTGCTGACCTTTAGATAAAGGTAAAAAGGTTAATGCGATAGTTTGGAAATTATTAGCCTGAAAAAGGACCAATGACCTTCTCAGGGTTGTTCCCAGATTTCTCAGCATAGCTTCAAATTCCTGGGAGATCATTTGAGCCGTGCAGAGACCTTTCTTAGTCACAGTCAAAATATTTTTCTGCCTTTGTAGTGGCTCTCCGAATCTATAAAATGTGGAGTTTCCTTTTGTTCCACCTCCACCCCAGGCTGGGGAGGGTGCCAGCGTAGGCTTTCATTCACGGGGCTGCAGATTTTCCGACCCGACGCTGTACCGGAAAGAACAACAGTTGGGATCGACTTCTCCCTAACACGTCCTCTCGCTCTGCAGGGCTTGTCCATTGAACCACCAGCTCCCTCGGTGCATCAAACAGTGCAAATTCATTTCATCCATTTACATCATTGCTCGGTTTGGCCAAGAGTTGGGCAACTCCTGATTTAAATCACGGCAGTATTGATAACGGAGACCTAAACGAGGAGTGCAGAAGAAATCCAGAGCTCTGGGTTCTTTCCCAGCTCCTTCAATAACCTGAAATCCAGCTTGAGCAAACAATTAGATTTATTTTTGCCACAATTTGCTTTCGAGTTGGTGTTGAGCAGTAAAATATCTCTGGGACGGATGCAAGCCTCAGATGCTTTTACAAAAACCCCTTGAGAAGTTGGACAAGGCAGTGCCAACTGTACAGAAACATGGAATGACACCTGAATGGGGGAAACTTTGAAGCAGGACCTTCAGTAAGGGCCACAATATTATTTTGAAGCAGAAATTCCTCACAATTTCAGCCTCTTATTTTTTCAGATCTAGATTCCCCTCAACCCAAGTTACCAATTTGTCATTCTGCAAAACACATGAATATGAAGCCCAAGAGAGATTTCAGTTTTGATGCACCATGAAATGCTGTCATTTAATCCTTCAGTCCATCTGTCCAGCCCTAGAAACTGAGATTTCCTTTGAAATAGAACTAATGCAAAGCAGTATAGCTACATACATCACATGTACAGTGTATCCTGGGCAGAAAGAAAAGCTGACACAACCTGCACAATCTCCTTTGAAGGGAGGGGCTGAGAAGATTTATTTTTCACAGTCTCATCACAGCAGAACTGGTTCCTGGTCTCTACCCCGCAATGGTGGTGCCAGTAACCAGCAAAGCCACAGGCTGCCATCAGCCTTTTCAAAGCTTTTCCTGCTGATGCTGTTCTGTCCCCAGGAGAGACAGGAAGGCTGAGGGCAGAATTTGGACCCGGTGCTCTACCAGCTCTGCCAAGGAAGTCCCCACCAGGGCAAGCAGGACTGTCTAGAAATGAGACTAATAATGGTGACATACACACCAACTTCCAGGAGCTCGGACGATTTCTTTGTTTTCCCCCTCGCCTGTGTGATTCCCAGTACTAACCACAGTGCACTGGTGTAATAGTGCAAACCCTTTTCCATCTGAGCTCTGTTAAAAAGGCAAATGGTATCTCAAGGAGCGAGTTGACCCCATTATCAGAGCCTTTGGGAGTTAAGAGAGCAGCCAGCAGTGGAACCAGGCCCAAAATGCCTGAGCTGAGGCCAGCTAAGAAGCCAGCCAGGCAAATCCAAAGCTGCTGGAAAAACACATTCTGGAGCTCGGTGTCTGGGACCCCGAGCTACTATGCACACCCTGCTTTGGTGGATATGGGTGTTGGCTTGAGCAGAGCAGCACAGAAGAGAGGGTGAACAGGAGAAGCAATTTAGACTGGAGTTACATAAAAGGCCTATTGACTTTTTAATGACTTTGTTACTTGGAAGTAGCAGGTATATTTACCAGAACATAATCTCCTCTTTTACAGTAAAAGGTTTTTACTGGGAAAAGACACGTACAAAGGGATCTTAGAATATACCTTTACAGTGTAGAGGGCTAGGATAGGCAGCACAAGAGAAGTGGGATGTACCTGTGTACTTACAGTCTTTCCAAGCTTTGGAAAGTGTATTTCTCAGTCACTGCTGAGCATAATTTCTCTTTAAAGCCAACAGAGAGAAGACCTTTGCCACCAAAAGCAGTCGAAAACAAGAAGATTTATTAGGTTCACAAAATGTTACTCAGACACTTCCTGATCTTTATTTTAATAATAAAGAAAATTATGTATGATTTTTAAAATGCAGGGTAGATGACAGGACACAAGAGAACTCAGAGCCACAGGGTCTGTCCTCGCACTGATTCTGGGACTGAACTGCACTTTGAGGGATTTCTGTTGGTGGGATCTCTGCTTTAAGCTTAGCCAAACACCAGGATGGTGCCATTGCAACGTCCACGTCTGTGAGCACCGTGGAAGAAGTTGATCTCCAACTCCAATCAGCAGATCAATCACTTATCTTGCTGTACTGAAGTGCTGACCTGTCCTAAGAAGGTAAGACCACCTCATCTACAGAGCCTGGCAACCCCTAAGAAGTTACTGATGAAATTAAAAAGTCACAATCCTAGATCACAGTAAAGCTATTTTTAAAAACACTGCTCTGTTTTTACCTCTGCCATGAGGTCTCAGCTCATCACTGGAAAGTTGTATTTCCATGCAATGATTAAAGTCTTGAAAAATTTTTGTTCCAGGGATCTCTACTCCCTTTTCTGGGGAAGCATTTCGCTGAAGCACTATGTAAGAGGAAAAAAAACTATGCCCACAGCAGCTACAAAAATGAGAGTGCCGTAAGAATCTTGGGAAAGTGGAAAGTAGGTGGAAATAGCTGATACAGCTTGGGACTAAACCACAGTGTTAAGTCCATGGCCACTTTTAAGAGCATATAATTTTTCACTCCTGTGCCATCTGAAGCTCCAGGCAGAACACCTGCCCAAGAGCTCAGGCTGAGGTTTGGACTCAGCTCCAGGCCTAAGGGAACAGAAGATGATTAAGACACGAGACAGAAGGCCTGCAAGCAGAAAGAAAATAGCCTGAGTTAAAAGCCTACAGCAAAATAGAGGATAAGGTGCTCGGAAATGTTTCCAAAGATTGTCAGTGCTTGCAGTGCTTCAGGTTGGAGTGAATTAGCACAGATCAGGTGAAGGAGACTGCTACACAAAAATATCCTGTAACACAAAACTTTCCTGCTGTCAGAAATGCTCTTTTTAATCATTAGTACTTTAGCAAGAAAACACATGTGCACATACACACAAGTTTAACGTTTCTCTGACAGTCTGATCTCTTGTACTTTAGACCAAATAGAAAACACAGAGCAGGCCAAATTCTGACCAGAATCTGCAGCAAAGTTCAGCTGATCTGTGGTGTTGAAAGCCCATTGCTGCTTAAAACAAGTATTTTACAAGGCAGTGAAATAAACTTTAGATAAACACAGGCAACTGTTGCTTTGGCATAGAGGAGACCGACACGCTTCAGAAATATTACTCCTGTTTTCTGCTCCCAAGACCAAGGAGAGAACATCAACTTGCAGAGGACACTGAGACTTCTGGCAGGAGAATATTACACATTCACGAATGTCAGAACAGAGTTACAGCAGCCTTGAGTGAGCAGGAAGACGAGAGGCCACTGGAGAAATGGTCTTGTGTCAGCAAAAAGTCATCGAGAGCGTTTGTCACGGGAGACTGAATATTGCTGCTTTTCCTGGAGGATGGAGGATTTCCAACAGAAAGGAAACATGGGGATGTTTCATCTGGCTCCTGGTGAAGTTCCATACAGGGCTGGAAGCCGTACAAACCTGGAAGAGTGTCCGGGAATGTGGCAGTGCCATCAGGGAGGACGCCGCTGAATTGTGCACACCGAACACTCTCAGCATTGTTTGCACATTTTGCTACTAAAAAGTCAGGGGGTCAGCCCTGCCTCCAATTTCCAAGTTCCTCCTTTATGGTAGCACTCAAGAGTGGAAGGATCTCCATAAAGATACAGAATGAACTGAAGCAATTCAAGGTGCAATCATTAATTTCCTTCTGCTGAAGTGACAACCTCTGCCCAAAAGACAACCAAGAAACCCAGCTATGATGACTTCAAATCCTTTGACAAATATTTCCTATTATTTCTTTTGCTAAAGCCTTGAAATTGCCTTTGCCATGGCTCTCTGGGAATATATGGGAGATTTCTGTGCTTGAAAGCACCCACTTTTAGCTTCAGTAAGCCATTTTTTCAAGTTTAAATCTTCCTCACACAACGCCAGAAGTCACAGATGATCACTGCTTGTCTCCCACCTTTTTTATTTGGAGGTTACCATTAACAACAGACAGTTACATCAAGACCTGGATAAGTACTTATCTGACTTTAAAACCAAACAAAATACACTCAAATGTAATTCACCTCCATATTACTGTGAGGAACAAAACATGAGAGGTTTGCCAAGCAGAATGCTGAGGCAACTGGACAGCAAAAAGGCATTTATCAGCATAACTTTACAGGCTGATAACTTCAGAGCCAATCTAACATCTTTTTGGTAAAAAATAATCAACTTGTATTTATTGATATTATTTGCAAAGGAGAATAAACATAAGGTGTTTACTTTTATGACTGTATAATCCATGTACTTAACCATGAACTGTCCCTTTTACTCATTCATTTTTCTCACTGTGGGTGACCAAAAATTTAAAAGCAACATTATCATACATCACTTGATCTAATGGACACTTCTTTTGCCTTCCACATAAAATTTTCAAATTTATATCTAACCCAAAATAGATATATAGAGAGAGATCTGGAACAAACGAACACTCAAAATTTTTCATGGAACCCATAAGTAATGCATTTTCTAATCAGCTGTATATTTTATTAAACTTGGAACTCCCTAGAACTAGAATGGGCAAGCCCAGATCTTTTTAAAAGGACACATGAAGCTATGCTAAACACACATCTAAGAAAAAAGGGTCAGCCACTGAATCTGGGCCACAGAAAAGTGACCGTGAACTTCTTAGGTGACCGTGTTCTAAAAAGAACTCCAAAGCCTCTCTGGACACGCTGGGTCTCATTATCAAATATTTTACAGTTGTACGAGACATGAGTCAATACGAAAACACTGGTGTAAAAGCAGAGCAAAGGAGCTATTTATTATCATAGAATCACACCATGGTTTGGGTTGGAAGGGACCTTAGAGCTCATCTCATTCCGTTCTCCCTGCCGTGCGAGACCTTTCACTCTCCTAGGCTGCTCCAAGCCCTGTCCAGCCTGGCCTGGGACACTTCCAGGGATCCAGGGGCAGCCACAGCTTCTCTGGGCACCCTGTGCCAGGGCCTCACTAACCTCACAGGGAAGAATTTCTACTCAATATCCCATCTACCCCTGCCCTCTGGCAGTTTAAACCCATTTCCCCTTGTTCTATGACTACAGACCCCTGTCCAAAGTCCCTCTCCAGCTCTCTTGGAGCCCCTTTAGGGACTGGAAGGCTGCAATAAAATCCCCACGAGCCTTCTCCAGGCTGAACACCCCCATCTCTAACAGCCTTTCCTCACAGGAGAGGTGCTCTAATCCCTCCTTTGTGGCCCTCAGAATGTTTCAGCTGGCTTTTCACTGACCCTGCCAAGCACTGAGTTTGTCAGAAAAGGAAACAGATTCTCCCATTTTCCCCAGATAATCAAACCCTCCCCATAAGCAGAGCTAGGAGCAGCACACCACCAGCTCCACACCTTCCTTTAAAGGGGTTTTTCTACATTTCCATGCACATCTAATAACCCTGCTTCAACAACAACAGCCAAAAATAACAACTGGAAGGCTCCACTCCCTCGCAAGGAAGCCGCAGTTGTGCGTGGAGCCATCAGGACAGCTTTGGGTGTTCATCTGGCTCAAGTGCACGCAGCCCTCACATCCGCCCAGCTGTACAGAGGGATCATGGAAAAGCAGAGATCCGCCCGGACACGTACACCAGCAGTGAATGGGCCCTGAAGGATTTGATGAATGAAAAACGCTCAGGATTGTGAAGTTTCATTTGATTTCCACTGTTGAGGGAACAAGGTTGACCTTTTGGTTACCATGCAACCTTGGAAATTGGGAGCTGGGAGAGCGTGTGTCACCCCAACAAAGGGCTTGAGTCAGCTCTTGCTCAGCATCTTATGGACCAGCTGCTGTCTGGACACATGTCCTCATTTAAAGCTGGTCCCCTGCCAAGGAAATAAAAGGCAGTCAGAACTATTTCTTCCTGAAAATCAGATTAAGGAACCTTGGAAGAAAGGAAAGATTTTATCGTCTTGCTACACTGCTACAAAAATCAGCTGAAACCCAGGAAACAACACTTAGATAACAGAGATAAATGAACTGTAAGTACAAAGGGCCATCAGAGAACTGGATTCTCCCATCGCTTTCTCCAAGGGATAAATTCCCATC
Source organism: Gymnorhina tibicen (assembly GCA_013399875.1). Taxonomy (NCBI): domain Eukaryota; kingdom Metazoa; phylum Chordata; class Aves; order Passeriformes; family Artamidae; genus Gymnorhina; species Gymnorhina tibicen. The sequence continues at coordinate 96,010 of VXAZ01002618.1, forward strand.
AAAATTCAAGAATCAGAGCTTGATATAAAATGAAAAGTGTTGATGGAGCTTTATAAAGCCCCCCCAGAAGAGAAAATGAGGCATTTCATCATCTAAAAGAGACAGTCATTTCATACAATATAAAACAATATAGGTCTGATAGTAAAAATTCTGATGCAATTTCAAGGCAGCCAAGGTCCTCAGCTAGGAAAACATCACTCGCAGTATTAAAAGCCAGTTTTTAATAAAAAAAGCCCTCCTTTTTTAGTATCTTCTTCACCTCAAAAGCCATTTGACATGCAAATGAATACGCAGGCAGTGAAAGACTTTAGGAGAATCTCCAATACTGATTGTCAACTCCTCAGCAGTTCAGCTGAATTTCAGCATTTGCTATCCTCAAACAGGAGAACAGGATTGCAGCCAGAAGCCTCTAAATAGTACAAACATTTGTGCACTTTTACAAGGCAGGTAAAAACCTAAATTATGTTGCTAATTAATTTTATATTTCCTTTGGGTAGCCAAAGAAACCTGGAGCTGCTCAGCAATCATTGAAGGATGGGGTTTTGCCAAGTATTCAGGTATGTTATTAACAGAACAAGCCAGGAGAACTGAGATCATGCTTTCTGCAATACCTACAGGGAAAAAAGTCAAATTCAAAGCAAGCTCATGCAAAGCAAATATCTACAGGAGGCAGAAAGGAGCACCAAAGCACCTGAGACATTTAAATACAAGTGAAAAAGCCTTTAAGAAACATTTCTCCAAAACTAAGACAACAAAGCCAAGACTGGAGTTCAATGGCAGTCAGTACCAACCTACTCCAAAGAAAAATATTTACAAGAAATTGAGAACAAAACACTAAGTTGATCAACTTGCAAAAGATATAAGATATGATTTGCACTATGCACACATTGTCCAAATAGGCTACATCAGACTTAATTGATTTTTGTAACTGAGCATGGCACAGCAAGCCAAACTTTCCTACGTACCTGCACTGTGTAGGTGTGATGCCCTGGAGAGAAACAGACAGGCAGGACATTAAATAGAATATTTTTACCTTCAAAGCTGTTTCCCTGTCTCCTTTTAACCTGCACAGTCTTTTTTGTTTTCCTTTAAAAGATCTTGTAATTCAATTGAGGAACATCTGTGTTCATATCAGCTTTTAAGATACTTAAAACCCTGATTACCATACACAAATATTCACTTCCCTCTGCACCCACCAGTGTAAAGCAGAGGCTTCTCTTCCTTCATTCTCAGGGCACAAATTAAAGCCAACTCTCTTCTCTTCTTAACAAGTTAATCTGTTCAGTTGATGTTAAATGGGTATCAGCTATTAACCACAATATGAGTGGTTAATAAATAACATATTTTTAAAACAGATTTTTGAAAATATATAAATAAATAATACTTTTTCTCCCCCACAGAGCCTTCAATCACCAGTCCTCTTGAATCTACTGTGTGGATCTAATGCTTATAAAGGTATATACTTACTTACAAGATTTCCAGTTTTCCCATCCTACATCACCCCAAAATGAATTCCGGAGTCTACACTCTTATCATCTCATCATTACAAGTGCTACGGTGGAACCTTTGGCTTTGCTGAGCAATCAAGGAAATCCTTACAGAGGCAGATATACAGGTAGCAACTTTGTCTGTAATTCACAACCAGTTCTCCTTTCTCTGCTGGGAAGGGGATTAATTTGGCAAATCCACCTCACCACTTCATTCTGTTTAAAAGGGCCAATATTTTAAGCTGCATTCTCTAAGGGAAAATGTAACAATTTATCCCAATCCTTGATGCAGCATATTTTTGTAAATACCTTCACTATTTCCTTCAAAGGAAAGAAAAACATCCCAAACACCTTGCTCCACCTACTCTCCAACAGTTGAATTTCAAAGGTTTTGGCTCCTTCAACATAAGCAATTCAAGAATTAGCACCAGCCAAACATTCTGAGTCACTGTTTTAAGACCGAATCGATCACGATCGTATATTGCTGAAATTGTTTTTAACTGGTATAATTCCATTCCAGTGAAAGAACCTAATTCCTATTCAGGGAACATGCAGGTTCCACTACCTTCATCTCCAGGTTTTATGATCTAAGAAATCTTCCTTAATTGCTGAGAGACTGATGCAGGGAAAATGTTCCCCACGTCTCTGCATCCTCTGCCTCCGCTCAAGCCTTGCAGCCGTCCCAGACTCTGGAGCAGAGGCCAACGTTAACAAGGTGCAATCCAACTCCACGTGTTCGGAGGCACCAATAACCAGCTGAGACAAACGGCCTGGAAATGCTTACGGGAAAAAGCAGAGCTGTGCATTAAACCCCACCAGCTCCTGCTTTATGGGCCCCGAAGAAATGGATATCAACGTGCAAGCGCACAGAGCGTTTGCGGCGCTCTCCTGCCCGGGATCTGCCGCGCTGCAGCGCGCGTCTGGGCTCGAGGCAACTCTGTTCCCGTGCCAAAACCGTGTGGAATGCACAGAGAGGTCAGGACTAGGAATTTATGTGTTTTGCAGTTATTTAGAAATTACGGGAAAGAGAACTTGGCTGCTCCTGCCACTGCACAGGTGTAGGGAACTCGGAGCGCTCGGCGGGTCAGACTTTTTCAATCAAAATTCCACTTGGTCAGAAGCAGTGGCTCTGTGCATGTGAAAAGATGGCTCAGTCTGGGGAGACAAAATGAGGGATCACCTTCAAAATTCTTTCTTTGCACCACCTTTCGATCTCACTAAAAGCCAAGTCTAGGCTTTACGTTAGAGGACAATTATCTCAAAAATAACTAATGATAAAATATTTAGTCCATGCGTGAAAAAAACCCTAAAAATGCTACTCTAAGTTTTCATTTGGTTATGCCCTTCAATGGAACAAAACCACTCAAAAATCATCACAGGAAGTGTCATTTGAGCTCTTAGCTGAATAACAAGTGTTTCAGAAGCTGAATGGAAGAGCTCACTGGCTGCTCTATCCATAAGCAAACCTGCACTCCCAAACCTTTGTGGCTTTGTGCACGTACAAAGAACCTTACTGATTTACTCTTATACTTATTGAGCAGAGTAAAGGGGTGGTGGCAATGCAGGTTTGGTTTTGTTTTGGTTTTTTTTTGCCAGAAAAAGGACAGGAAGATAAAAATACGACAAGAAGCAAAATGGATGATGGCGGGAATGAAGGAAATGTGAGAACATGCAGTAAGAAACTAGAAAAGGTACCAGAGTAAAAACCAACCCAGACAATTCACCCAGGTGTGTGTTAAGGTGGCTCTGAACAGCTCTCACCTATATATGACCTATATATGTCAATTTTTTGTGCTCTCAATATCGTATCTGTGAAAAACTCTACACCACGTTACAGTTTCTTGGGAATTAAACACAGCAACAAAAGCTATAGCATTGAAATTCACAAATTCATTTTTCCTTCTGAACATAATAAACACCTAAGAAATCCTCCTGGCTTGGTGGCAGCTCCAGAGGAGTGTCCCAAGGTGGCTTTCCAAAGCAGCACACAGCTTGGTTTGTGGGCACAGCAGCAATCTTTCCACAAGACAGAGTGTGCTACTCCAGTAGGAATCTGTCAGTGCATGGAAAGTTAAGAGTGTCTGGACAGCACAGTGGTGGGTAATGTGATACAGATGATTTCACCTTTAGGTCTCCAGTTCAAAAAAACTCAGCCCAAAAAGTGTCATCACCTGATAGTTTTTACTACTTCTATTTACAGTACAAAATTTCCCAGAGGGCCAAGCTGAGATCAAGACTCTCCTCCCTCCCTCCGTGCTGTAGGGATTGTGTCTGAACTAAGGAACAGACCTTCTCCACAGATCCCATGGTGTAAACAGACTGCAGATATGAAGGGAAAAAAGCACAGGAGACTGAAATGTGTTGTCAAAATTCAGTGAGTCAGACATAAAAGCGAGCCTGACTCCAGAGCTGATGACATTTTTACTCCGCTTTTCATGTCAGGAGAGCTTCTCTGCCCTGCTCCAAAGGCAAAAATGCACATGTGCAGCAAGATCTCAGCTCCAGGAGGGATCAAACTTCCCAGACAAGGATGTATTTTTGTTTTAGCCCACGTGGAGTAGGGCTGATACCTCCCAGGAGTGCTGGGCTCACTCCACACAGGCTGCAGAGATGATCAGTGCGCAGAGGGAGCACAGCCAGGATTCCCAGACATCCAGCAACATGGTCTGAGCTACCCCTCTGAGTGCCTGGGAATCCTCAGCAAAGGGTAAAAAGAACCAAAAAATCCCAGAAAAGCCAACACACCCAAGTTCATTTTTAGCTAGACAAAGTATCCATATCCAAGGTATTATAATCTGATCATGAAGTTTATCTTAATTTGAATAAAAGGAGCAGGAATCCATGGTCCTACTCTGCTCTCCTAAAAACAGGACCACCTGTGATCATAATTAAATATAAGATCAGAAAAGAAACTTTTGCATGAATTCTCTTCCAGCTCTAAAGTTGGCCTTTCCAGGTCAGGCTGGCAGGGTGGGCAGGAATCCTGCTGAAGCTTAGATCACAGTATCCATCAAACTCATTCATTCTAGAAAGTTACACCCTTTTCTCAGCAAAATACTAATTTTTAAAAGTATTATAAAAAAAAATATTAAAGCCTCAAAAATGAGGGGGGCCCATTCAGAGTAAACCACCAACACCATCAAAGGGTTATCTCTCCATAAATACATATCTCTCACCATATTATATCTTTTTATAATCAACCACCTCATCTCACCGTTCTGCAACAACAAGCAGTAATTCTATTTCCAGTGTAAATCATTTCAATTCTGACATCTTCACTGGGGACTAAATAACATGTGACCTTATCTAACTTAAATCTGGTATTAATTTTAACAAGGAAAAAAATGCTTTATGAAATTCAGGAGCTTAAGGGTAACTGGGGGGATACAGGTCTGCCTCAAAGGGTGGCATATGGATTTAATTTTCCCTACATTTTTCACCAAATTCTAGGAACTACAGTAATGTTTTGCTATAGGGTGCCACAAAGCTAACTCAAATCTTGCAGAGAAGAATCAGGGTCTGAACGCTGCACTGGGCAAGGGAAATTTGGAACATTTGAACAACAATTGCTAAACCTTACAGAGACTTGATTTCTTTTCAAGCTTTTTCACGTAACTTGCAGAACCTTTAGAAAAATAATTGCCTTCTTTGAAAAGTAGGAGTATGACCCTATTATGAAATATAGATAAAGCCTGGTTCTGCTTCCAGTTATGCTTTCAAGTGTGGAATGAAATTCAGGAAGTTAAGCTGCTATGATCATAAGTCTAAAAATTGATCCTTCAGGAGACCTTTGATATAGTGTTCAAGGCCAGGCTGGGGCTTGGAGCAACCTGGGATAATGGAAGATGTCCCAAGGGGGTGGAATGAGATGAGCTTTCAGGTCCCTTCCAACCCAAGCCACCCTTTGATTCTGTGATAAGTACAGTGAGTGTTAAAAAATTGTAATAATAATAAAATACACAAATTCATCAACAACTGTAAGATGAGATCTCTCAGTAAAACAGTACTTTTAGAAATGGTTATTAACTCATTCATTAAATCTGGGAAGAAATGAGGCAGAGAGTTCACATTCTTCCTTCTCACTAGAAGGTCACACCTCATTTTGCAGCTTCATCTGCTGCCACATCCTCAGCTGTGACAGCTTCCATCAGGAGCTGCACTGTCTCCGAGTTCATGGGTTTCTGCTGGTAGGAAAAAGGACGAGACCTGGAGAACCTCACCTCCCACAGCAAACCCCAAACCATGTCAAAGCCAAGACAAGCACTTCTCGCTACTGCAAGCAGACGCAGCTCTCCTTCAATTCATGATGCATCAAAAAACTCAGCTGAAAACAATACCAAACACAGGCCTCCAAGAGGAAGGACTCCTTACACAGCATCTCTCCCCTGTGCCCACCAAAAAAAACCCCCAAACAATTCAGGAAAGGCATCCTGCTGGACTATTAAAGAGCTTGGAGCCAACAGTCAACACATTAGGTAACCTCATTATCCACTGCCTAGTGCCAAAGGCAAAACAGGTGTGAGGATACCAAAGCAAGAGGAAAGCACAGCCTGTTAATAGAAATCTGCAATTTTAAGGGCATTAAAATATTTCCAAATGTTCAGAGAAAAGCCTCACAGTGGAGCAGACGTTCACTAATGGAAAATAAAGGAAAAATGTGAACTGCTGGAAAGGTGCATCATCTTTAAGACACAGCTTGCTTTTCCCCTTTTGGGGTTCAGATTAAACTGAGACTTAAGGGCTTGAGTTTCCTTTTGTTCCCCCAAGTGTGGGACAGCAAAGAACAGTCACTATCTTTGTGTCACATTACTGAGTTCATCGTTTCGTGGGGATGGAACACCATGGTCTTTTTGAGACTTGATAAATGAGACCATTCCACAGGAGAGGTCATATCACACTCACCACCTTGTCCCTTCAACTTCCACTAATCCCCATTTCCAGTTTAGACCTGGAAGTAACTGGTCTCAGGAATGACTGCTAAGCAGTAGCAAATTCTGGTGAAGTTAGTGGGATTGCACAACTGCAGAAACAAAATGAGAATCAAACTTTCTCCTTCAGCCACCATAACAATCAGATCCTGGAATCTGTATCTACTGTATTGAAATATGTGGGCAAGAAAAATCAAGACTAGCTGAATTCCACAAGTCATAGTTTTGCATCACTTTGACTCTCTGATGCATTTCCTGAGCCATTTAATGTCACAATTTTAGCTGAATTTAGTTTTGTCCATTCCCTCAGTCCCCACACTCAAACTACACAGTTCCCTTCTCTTCACTACAAGGTACATAAAAGCCTTGCTGTGGTTCATGATGAGCAGTGTTCTTAGGACACTGAAGGCCTCAGACTTTTATTGTTATTAATAGCCACCTTCATGAAAAAGACAGCAAGTTCCAGAATAATAATATAAAAATACTCCTCTATTGCAGCTTTGAATTCAAAATACAGCTTATTTTCACCAAAATTTACTTCCACACACCTCCTGCTGATGCTGCAGGACACACTGATGGAATTTTAATTTCAAAGGGTAGCTGATGCTCAGAGCTTGCAGGATGAAGACCACATGGATTTCATTTATAAATTTTACTTATTTCAGTGAAGCCATAGGATGTGCAGAGGGGACTTTCACTGGAGAGGATGATGCCTGTATGTGAGGGGAACATTGCACCACCTGAGATTAAAATCCCAGAAGAATTATTTACTAGCACTTTAGATACTTTTCACATCCAAAACACAATAACGAGGTTGAATTAGTCTTTAGCAGCCACGATAAATTGGTTGGCAAGGACATACAGAGAGAGAGTGAAGGACAGAAGGGGAAAAAAAAGGAGCTTTGACAGCATATTGGTTGTAAGCTGTCTTCAAAGTGTGGTTTAGTGGTTTAAATGGAAAACTCAGCCCAGTGGAGCCTGGTCCCTGACCTCAGCCATGCCATGGTTGGGTTTCTCGGGATTGTTTGCCGAAATAATTTAGCAACACATTTTGTACGTTCTTTCCTTGCCTACGAAAAGCGTGACAAAAAGTTGGAAGTTTCTTATAAACCCTTCAATGGGCCAGTGGAAAAGGCGGTGCTAGCACGACATGGGTGTCCCTTGGTGACACAATACCTCACAGGGCCAGGGGTTCTTCCACAGCCACTTGGGAAAAGCTTTCACCTCACAGGGAAACACTCTAAGTGTCAGACTGTGGATCTCCTCATGGAACTGCTTCCAGCAGGTACATCTGCTCTTTAACAGGCAAGCAACACAATTTAATTTACCATTTAACAAGAACAAAGTTTCCTACACTTTTTCCACCCTTCCACTATCAGTGTGCTCCAGCACCAACCCCTGTGTCATTATTTCCACAGAGTCATGTCGACTGTTTTATTGAAAAAATCTTTCCAGAAGTTTTTGTTGAAACACCACTTTGAAGACAATCTATGTACAACTCAAATGCCACATTTGGGGTTTTTTTTCAGCTGTTGCTGTATTTCTCCTGGCTTTTAAGAACTCATGAACATTCTTCCAATTAAATCTCTGGTCGGTCCAAAAATGTGACAACTGTAGAGTCTCAAAAAGCATCTGAAGCAAATTCTGAGTTTCCAGTTATGTTGACCTATACTTGCATGTTTCAAAACAGCTCCTTCAGAAGCTGTAAAATCAGGAAATAAATAGTGAAAAAAAAAGATCTAAAACCAGCACCGAGGAAAGAAGAATAATCTCTGTTATCGAGCTTTCCCACATGGATTTAGTGCAATAATTCAACTCCTCTTATCCTGCTGGGCAAAGGTGAAGGAATGGATTGAATGAGAACTTTGAAAGGGGCCATCAAATGATGGTACAGGCAACAATGTTGTAGGAACATGACAATACCCATGGCTGCTGACATGCTGGAAACCCGCACACTAAATAATGCTCACTAAACCTAAACTGGAGTTAGAGTCATTTAGGAGGAGATTCTCTCAAACCAGAAAGTGCAATGGAAATCACAGACGAACAAAATGACTGCAAGTAAACCCTGGCAGCGAGTCCCCCCTTCGCACACACACTTCTCTAATGTTTCTCTTGACTGACTCTTGCGCTGAAATGAGTTCATATGACAAGTCTGATTTTTTCCTCTACAGATCACCACACTTTTCCAGCACAAATAACCCTGAGTATAAATCATATACTTGCTGAAATGCTTAGATTGGCATGTTATCTCATGTAAGAGCAAGGTACCAAGATCTCAGTTGTAGAGACGTGGTATTTTTTTGTTAGGCAAATTGCACAGGGTTTTTTTTCTTTATATAAGGCTTCTGTAGGTTATTCAACATTTTTTCCCTCCTCTGATAAAAGATATAGACTGATAACTCCAGTATGTATGTACTGTTCTTCACTCATGTATTTCAAAATGCAGATAATTATCACCAATTTAATAATGAAAATCCTGATAAAAAGGTCTTTCTTCTCATTCCAGCAGTAAAACATGGAACAAAATTTGTGAGTCTGAACACTCAGTTCAATATGTTTTCCAAATAATTTACATCCCATTATAAAATAATTAGACTGGCTCAGACTACAGAATGACCTTAAGGAAAGTTCAGGAATTTTGGGTCCTAGGATGTGTACCAGACTCCCACGCCTGCCCAAAACAAGTCTTAACATCAACAGCTCAGGGAACATTGAAAGTAAAAATTTCTATGTTTGGTCCTATTCACTCCAATCTCAGCATTTATTTTCTCTAAGATGGTCCTTGTTTGAGCATCCCCTTTCCTTCCTTCCCCCAGTCACATCTCCCAGGCTCTCCAGCTCCCACCCTTTCCTATATCTGTCTGGAGAACAGCCATTGACACTGTGAGCCAGCTCACTGGTAAGATGATGCCTCAGAATGGGCAACATTTGAATTCTGAATATATATCTTTTTGTAAGAGCACCAATTCATGCATCTTTCCTTCATTCAACTCCTTTTTTCCACAAAACTTGCCGGAACTGAATTCCTTGGAGATGTCCAGCTGAATACATGATATCATTCTGTCTGGAGACAGGGGTGGAGGGAGATGGGTAACTGTCTTCAGACACATCCCTGGGCTGCTGCAAGAAGGATGAGTGTTCCATGAGTAGGATGAGAAGAAAGAAGGCTGAATTTCATCACAAAACATTCAGCTTAGGCATGTAAGGAATTACCCAACAGTTGTAGCTTAATTAACTAAATTGCCAATAGAAGGTTGGAATGGCATCACTGGGGCTTTCAAGAACAGGTGAGTTGAAAGTGCTGGGAGGAAACCAGGTGTAGGTTGGTTGTACTCACTTGGTGGGCAAAACACCTCAAGAAGGCACCCATCCTTGTGTGCTGGGACTCAGTTCACAGCAGGAGAACAGGACAAACACAGGCAGGGTACAAATCAGCACCAGACACAGCATGAAGAGAGGCAGGGATCTGTTTGGAGCAGGTCCAGAGGAGGACACGGAGCTACTCTGTGGGCTGGAGCCCCTCTGCTCTGGAGCCAGGCTGGGAGAGCTGGGAGTGTTCAGCCTGAACAGTCTGGGGACAACTTATTGTGATCTTTCAGTACTTAAAGGTGGCCTGCAAGAAACATGGGGACTGTAGCTCTGACACCAAATTAAAAGTTTAAACTCCTAAAACTGTGGGGAAGAAAAAAATCAATTATAACTAGCTTGTGAAAATCAGCTTGGTTCATGTCTTGCAGTCTACTCAGAACTGCCCACCTTATTCATCATTGTCCTCTCTCACTCAGAGTCACTGAACATTTAGCTAGGAGTTTCTTTTGTTACTGTACTAGTACTGGGCTTTTCCTCCCCACTTGTGTAAAATTATTAAATGAATCAGTTTCCCTTTAAGAGCTGGATGGCCCTGCCAGCTTAGCCAACATGAAGCATTTCCAAAGAAGTTTCTTGCTCATCGCAGTAAGGAACAAAATATTTAAAAACCCCAAACTTCAAAATCCCAGATGGTCTTGAAGCCCTTTTAAAATAAACTGTGTGAGTTTACAGTCAAATCTGCCCAAGAAAATCTTCTAATGGAGACTGAAAACTATAAATGCTCTCAGTTTATTAAAAAATGATTTGACACCAGCACAGACTATTTCAATTTTTTTCCTCACATTGCAGAGCTAGACACACTTCTCAAAATATTTGCTTTCAACAAAGTGACAGCAGCCCCTCAAGAAGTGTTATGTATGAGCCAGTATTTGATTTTTTTTGTTATATTTCATATTATATTGTCTGTTGAATAAGATGTTTTAAAAACATTAATGTAATATAGAATTTCAGACTCTTAATCATTTTGACAGGTTTTCTGAAACTCTTCAGAGTAACATTTGAGTAACGACCCCGTGCAATACACGGCACTGAAATGGGCAGGACTGGGGGAAGGGGAGAGGAGGGCTGGAAAGGTCTCTGCTCTAAAACACATGCATTCATTAGAAGAGAAAAATGCCTAGAAATTTGGCACTAGGAAGAGTGTTTAAATGAAGTCTGCCTGAGGGGATAGCCCTGACTTGCACTCTTACCAACGGGATGGATATCATGTGAACGTTAACAAGAATTACGTACCAGGTTAAAAATCTCCCCGTAAGAAACCACACCACCGTGCCACGCTCTGCACCACGGCAGAGACAATGCCTTCTGCAGGGAAATGCCTCCAGATCGATGCACAGACTACCCACAAACACATCCAGACAAAAACAGAAACAAGCTAAAACCAAAATTCACTCTGTTCTGTGCTTTTGGGATGTTCGCTAAGTGTGAATTTGGATCCAAGCTTAATTAACAAATAGTCAGGGTTTCAGCTCAGCTTATTTTGAATGCTGATTATTTTACACCTCAACTCCAGTTTTTCAGTGTGTCTTCATCCCAATTCTTTAACTTCTAGACCTATGTTCAAGTCTTGCATCTTAGGTCTCTGGAAGGACTATTTAAATGCCAGAGTCCACATGCCAATCTATGTGCTCCCACCTGAAAAATCCACAGTTGAAACACAGCAGTGGACTCGACGTGTACGTGGTTTTCCAAACCACATTTATTCAAAAAATACTTGGGGACCAAAACAAAGCAACCTTCATTCACACTATGGAAAAATCCTGTATTGGCCTGGAGCTTTTGGTATTCATTTTCCCCCATAACTAATTTCAAATATCTATAAATAAAACGTATAGTCTTTCATACAGGGATCTATTATAGCTCAAACACCACAATAGGGAACATACACAGAGCTGTCAAATGGAAAGGATTTAGAGTTTTTTTTGCTCCATAGACTTCCCCTTTTGGAGAAAGTTTGAATGAAAAGGACCTCATGCTTTGCTTTTCAAAACATTACAGTAAACAAAATAAACCAGAAGTTTAACATACATTTTTAGTGTACATTGCAATCCAATGTCGCATTCAGAAGGAGACAATTCCCTAACAAACTACAAGTTCACCAGCCACCTTCACCCATTTTTAATTTATGATAGATATTAATATTCTGTATGAGCTGCTTCCCCAAGCAAACCCAGCTCCGATTCAGCATCTGGAGGCTGATGAAATTTTGCTTTTGCCCATTTTCACAGCTGCAGCAAACCAGCCAGAGGTCGAGCGATTAACCTGAGGTTGCCGAGTGAGTCAGTGCAGCAGGATTACAATCATTAGCACTCCTGGCTGCCAGGCTCAGCCCTGCTTCTTCTACTACCACATACACAGTCCTCACCAGGCTTGGCACACAAAAATGATGGACTAGTTAATGCCAGGCACAGAGAGAAAGGGCAATTTTCCCTGGACAGAGCACTGTCAGTCCACTCAGCCTCGAGGCGTAAACAGCCCTCAGCCCCAGCACAGCTCTGCCAACACATCTTGCTGCTGGCTTGTCAAACCCCAGGGTTTGTGCCGTGGGGCCCTGTTGAACAGGGACTGCCTGCTGAGCCAGATGGAGAGGTGGCTGTGGAACTAGACAATTAATTGGAAAATTCAACACCAACTTGCACCTGCAGCCAGCAGTTCACTGACACTGCAGAAAGCAAAGAGACTATAAGCAAACCCAAGCCAGAAATCGATGGTGTATTTACCTCCTGCCCACAGCAATACCTGACTGTAAACACTCACCTGTACTGCAGCTAGAATGACAAACACAACTTCATATGAAGGTTGCTTCCACAGTGGAGATGACAGCAGTTTCACATCAAGATTTGGGCAATCTTACTTTCTTAAACCAAAGTTTAGTTCAAACATCTCTGACCACAGTGCCCCTTGCCCTGCACCACAGAGCTTTAATCAGGTTGGTGCCATCTTTCTGCAAACAGGGCTGCAGAGGCTTTGCTCACTGAGCCCACTGAGAATGCATCCACCCTGCTCGGGATTTATGGCTCCTGGTGACCATGACCTGCAGGAGTTTGCTCAGTTGTGTCTCTGTGGGATCACAGGCAAGGGCTCTCAGTATGTGAACCCAAAAATCTCATGAAAAAATATTCTCATAACCCAGTTTTGTACATCCAAGAACCTGGAGAGCCCAGGAACTGTCATCTTTTGTCAGATTTGTGAGCGCTTTTCTGAAACAAAACTCCAAAGCCTCTGTGGGTCACCTACTGATGGTTCGTAATACCATTAATCAATTACATCTAATACACTTGACTTCCTGCACAAAAACTAGAGTCAGTTTCACTGCATCGATTCACTGCCAAAATCCTGCAGCTGGTGTCACGGGGTGGTGGCATTTGTCAAACCACAGCACTGTGTAGGAGACAGCTTTAACAGCCAACTTGCTCTGCTCTTCAGCCAATGGCACAGGAGACAGTGGAAGATTCAAGAACCACAAACAGATGGGAAATACATCTAACTCTCAAAAGGATAACATTTATCTTATACCAGGATTTAATTTATTTCAGATTTTCCTCAGGATGTTAGAGGTACAGCTCAGAACAACACAAACCTGCAGAGATGTGAGTACAGGAATCCTAAGCACTGGGTTTTTAAGTATCATCCCCGGGAATCCTGGACATTAGCAGCAAAGTGGAAGAGTCAGGTGCAGACCAAGACAGCCAGAGTCACCTGCTGCTATCCCAAGGCCACTGCCTCTCTTCACTCTCACATTCACAGTCTCTTGAAAATGGGACTTTTCCAAAGTGACATCTTCATTCCTGCTGCTGCTTAAAGGAATACTATTTCCAGAGTTCAGAACTCAAATGAACCCCGAGACAGCCAAGCATGTACAAACCAAAGCAGAACAGCAGTACTTATTTATCACATTTTATAGAAGGATTCCTCAATAAAACTATTGAATAAACCAAATAATGGCTTTTAGTTGGAAAAAAAAGTCCTTCAATCATTAAAAGAATAATAGAACAACAAAAAGAAAATGAGCACAGTGCATAGGCTATTATTTACAAGCCATCTGTCCCCATTTCAGTCCTGGGTTGGTCTTTAAACCCAGATAAATCTGCCACCAGCTGGCAAGAATTTTTTGGTTCTCAAACATTCAGTAGTCCCTAGAGCTCTCAAAATTCAAACTGCACATCGAGTGCGTGATCACATCTACAAACTATACATTCTTCCCTCAGCCATCCCCTTTGGAAGGTTCTGCATGAGGAAGAAAACCGAGTACAGTCTAACAAGCAGAAGGATTTCTACAGCCAAGCAGAACCATCCAACCCTTCACCAGCTCCAGATCAAACACTCCCAGGAAGGGATCTCATTCCCAGCTAACAGAGCCCACACAACAAAGCCCTTACTCCTTAATTAGTATTTGTATTAGGAAGATTCTAAACCAAGTGCTTAGATGGCAGTGAAAGGCAGTTGTGTATTTGTAATGACAGGTTTTTACAGAGGACAGGCCAAAGGGTTTTCTCTAAGTTGCACAAGAAGTGGCCATTTCACCTGCTCCCAGGTGCCAGCAGTGACCCAACCCCCTCCCCAGCACATCCAGTCTCCCGTCTGAGGGAATGTGGGGCTGAGCCCACCCAGTCCTTAGGGACACAGGGCAGGGACAAACACCTTGCAGCCCCTGCTGGGACTGACTGGACACACGGAAGGAGGCAGGGGTGCCTGGGTTCTTTTTGGCCTAAGGAAATACCATCTGCAGCTGTGAAATTCACTGAGTAGGTAAAGGAACAGGTGCCAAAAACGGGAGCAAATGGTTAAAATGTTCCCTCCACTGCAACACATGTGAAATCCCTTATTCCAATGGGCTGCAATAAACCTACCACTGTCAATACACATAAAATGGGTTGAAGAATTTTTCTTCACAAGGAAGTAAATCTGATTTTTATCTAAGCTGGCAGTAAACAGGGTCAAATATTTAACTGTTTCTGTGGCAACTTCCCCACCATTTTTCAATTTTTACTTTTTTTTTTTTTTAATAATGCCAACTAAGTCAGAATGCTGCACAGCTACAAATCACAAGGCTGTAAGCAAATGTGAAGGGGGTCCATGGCAAATACCAGCTGCCAAATGAGAAAAGTAAATGTTGATTGTGATTGCAAAGAGCAAACGGTGCTACCAGATAGAGGAACTCAGCTTCACCAACACTGGATTTATTGTGCATGGTTTAGTCAAGTGATTTATACGGATTACACCACATTTTCCCTTTTTGTAGCTTGCCTTGGTAATCAAAAAGTCTTTTTGTAATTTACATTAATAGCTTTGCAACATTGTGGAAAATATTAAAAAAGACCTTTATATTTTTGGCACCTCCTACTTCAGAGGACTGCACACAATCAACGCTCTTTTGAACCGTTCCAAAGGGTTTGGCAAGAATTTGAGGTACACCCAAAATGTCATGAAAGACCCTGTACAGAATCCTCAGAAAAGCTGGTCAGTGAATGTCCAGGTCAATAGTTTTCTTAGGCCCGAGTCCGCAGCTCGTCCCTGCCAGCAAGAAAAAACATTACACATCCAAGTCACTTCCATTATCTTAAATCACTAGGTTTGAATAAGAATAATAATAATAAGACACGTTATGGAAGTGTTATTTCCACAGTCAGTGGATCCCAAGTTGGGGAGTACTTTCAGGCCATGAAGGATGTCACCACAGAAGATTTCTGAACTAAATCAATTAAGAACTAGCACATGTTGCTGCCTCAACAACACAAGCAAGCAAAGAACAGCCAAGTGCAGTATGGTAACCCATACTCAAAAACCTGAGTTTTTGATTGTATCTACTATTCTGACCTTGGACAACCATTCCCTTCTTTTCCTATCTATATTTTCTTATCCATTTTCTTATCCATAAAACTTGTGAATAGGCTTGAGAGAGTGAAAGGATAAAATGGAAGTTTTGCAAACACAAAGATGTTAATTATTATTGAATTTGTGTCGATGCACCATGCAGTGCTGGCAGTGATCTGCAACACACACACAGCTCAGTCTAGTGACAAAACTGCCGTCAAGACTGTGATGCTGGAAAGAAAACAAGAGGAGTTTTGGTGCATCTTGCCTGTCAATTCATAAAATAGTACTTAATTACTACCCCTCCAAAGAAAAGCATAAAATGCAGGATGAAATGCGTGGTAAGAAAGAAAGGGAAGTGTGTGAAGCTGAATTCATGGTCCCAAATTCCAGCTAAAGACAAACTTTTTCCAAAACTTCCCATCAGGATTATGTGTTTCTATCACTTCTGTAAATGTAATTATCTTGCTTTTCTTCCACCTCATCCCTGCTGTCTTTGTGAGCTTCAGGAAAATGTGAATCAGAACAGGATCAGGGCCAGTCCTGGGCACTAAGCAGAGACACTGAAAGGTATTTACCCATACACTGCATACTTGGAACTGTTTAACAAATTGCAAAGATAGATTTTACTCCCTTTTTTTATATTAGTACAAAAAATGCTAATATAACAACTAACGTAAAACGCTCCAAGAAATACTCAACAAAATTCTGGTTCCCAGAAGAACCAGTGATTTCCCATGTGATCCCCAAACTAGTGAGGAGGCTTTGGAGCACTGGTTCAGTTTCCTAAAGAAGATGAACTGAGAAGAGCCACTAAGAAATACCTTTCTGCTTTCCAAGCTGTCAGTCCCCACACAGGGAGAAGAACAACATCTGACCTCAGAGCTCTTGCTCCTCCGTGCTCTGCCAGGGCTGTCCACACCACAGGAAGATGAGGTAGAACTTGCAGCAAATATTTGCTATCACTAAGGTACCAGGCCTACATGCAACCAATGCCTACATTTTATGGTTTAAGAACATAAAATTAGACTTTTCATTGTTCAGCTAGAGCCAAATCTTGTTCCAAAGATACGCAAGACCTATAGCAGCTTCTCACAGGGCCAGGATTCGGTAACTCTAGGAGAAAGCTAGGGACGTCTAGAATTTCCCCATATACATATTTCATTTTACACACAGTGAATCATCCTAGAAAAACGCTTTCCAAACACTTTGAGACAAGCTGGATATGTGGTATTTGGATAAAGCAGTATTCGAACATCACGGAATAAGAGAAACAAAATGGATTTTTACAGACTGACCCAGAAGAACAGTTTTAAAAAAACCAAATCTTTCATCTCTTAGAGAAGGATCTCTTTCCTTTACATTGAGTATTAAGCAGAAAGAATCAGGCAAGAGAATAAGCTTTCGTGTTTAAAAATCAAGCCACAGACACCAGTTCCCCTCCTGCAGGGTGACAGTGACCAGATTTGTAACTCCAGGCAGCAGATAAAAGCTGTGATGAATTAGCACCACAGAACCAGGCACTGAATTCTCCCTGGTTCTCACTGTTCTGCATCACTGGATTCTAGGAGTTTGTTAAAATCTGACTACACATGAACAGGACTGAGGTCCAAATTTTTGTAGCTATTAAGATACCAGTTACTGCTAACATCTGGATCAGCCCAGCTTCAAAATCCACCCAAGCCTGAGCTAATTCCATATTTAATCATGCTAATTCCAGCCTTAACAGTGACAATATGTAAACCTTGTCCACATGCTGAACAAGAAAGGGAGGCAGGAATTTATGTCTTAAAATAAAATACCAGTGATTAATAAATCACATGTTTATATCTCTTTGGAGGAATACTTCTAATACAAAGCAATTCCAGCCAGATCATTCCATGCCAAATCAAATACTTGTATGAAAAGACAATTTCTGCCAGTTCCTATGTCCAAAAAAGCTTTAAAAATTGGGAAAATTAAAGCATTTGCCCTCTTTCCATGAAAACCCAGAGTGCTGGGCACCAGGAAACAATGTTCCCACCCACCTCCAGTAACTGAGGTGAATAATAATTCTAGAGTTATGAGAAGTAATTTTAAGCATTCCATTGTGTGGAAAAAGCAAAAAACCCAAAACAACCCAAAAAAAGGCAACTCCTTTTGATGCTGTAAAAACTTCCCTACAGGATATCTGCATTGTGTAAAATTTCAGATTTCCTTTCCCCCTGTGTTGTCCAGCTGAAGAGAAGATGCTTTCCCCTCCCTGTTACAGGGGATTTGGAGAAGCTGTCAGAGCCACAATAAAAAGAAGGCAGAAGCTATTTATTTATTTTTAAAAACTGAATATCACTTTCTCTTACTCTATAGAAAACTTATGAAGATGACCAACTTACAAAATTCCATTTCAGAAATGAGTTCCAGGCAAGAAGAGGAGCAAGCAGTTGCAGAAATCCTTCGGTCAAACGGAGCTAGTGGAAATTGTGTCTTTACTCCCAAGAAAACACACAAGTATTTTCCAGAAATACTAGAAAAACTTTGAGTCAATTTGAAATTTAAACAAAGCAAACCAAACAGCCAACAACCATTAAAAGAAGCTCAGCTAAACAAACCCACAAGGGCATGCAGAAACGAAAACAAGCAATGGTGAAAAGAAAATGTACCATAATTGACAACCAGTGGTTTTAGTTCTATCTCCATGTATGACCAACCCTACAAACTGCCAGCCCATTTAATTTCTCTTATAAATACAGATAAGACTGATAAGGACAGCCTTAGCAAAGAATACAAAAGGCTTAGTGGGTTTTCAAAGAGGGAGTCAGATCCAGCCCCACAAGCCAGTGAAGTCAAGGGCTCTGGAATATACACCTTGTGTTGTTCAGAGTATCTCCATCTCAGGTATATAATTTACTTGAAATCTTATTTTTCCATTTAAAGTTTAGGCTCTCATGTCCATGCTTTATTTTACAACACCAGCACCAGCATATACACATTTGGGGAGCCATTCCCAAATAACTCTTCTGATTTCAGGGGTTTGGAAAGGGATGCAAACACTTCCTATATATATATTTTTTTTTAACCAAGGAAAGTAATTTTCCTGAAAAAGCATCTTCCAACATACTGGTTCTCAGTAAACCTTCACCAGTAAAGAGAATCTGAGATCTTTCAAAGTTGCCTCTGCTCTCCAAGGACAAATCTATCACATAACATGGCCCCAGCTCCAGCCCATTCTTTACCTGCTGGCTTGTCCCTGGCTTCTCAGTGTTTTTCTCTACCCATTGTTCCTCCTCTATGGCAACTTTGAGTTTATAAACTCCATTTTGATATCAAAAGCAGATATCACATTCAAAAACTAAATCCCAGGCTGAGCACCCAAATAGTGAACATTAAGTTCCTGACAAAATTATCTCATTGACACAAACTTGGACTTTTTAGACCGAGCAACTCCGAACAGAGAACCTGGCAAAATATTCAACTGAGAAACATTAGAAATCTCATCATTAAAAAAAAAAAAAAAAACTTGTTGCCTGACTAATTTCAAATTCTCTAGAAAAAAAAAATCCACCATGCCACAAGCTCCACTGCATGAAACATGAGCCATATTGAGTCAGTCCTGGCAAAATCTGCAGGAAATGCCAAGAATAAGTTTTGATGGAAACGTTATTTAACAGAATTACTGAGAATGCCCTGATGAGAACTCTCTAATGATACAGAGCAAGGAGGCCAAACAGAGTTAAGAAAATGCTATTGCCTCCTCTCTGTTGTAAGGCTCTAGAGTCTGCTGCAGCAGCAGAGTCAGCGACTGTGCTGAAATCTTCACTTCAGAAAGACAACCAGCAAAGAGCACCGGCATCTTCCTCTGATCGGGAAAAAGGCACCTGCAAATGACACCTGCAAGAGGGAGACCTTTCCTTTACAGGTGTAGGTGTCACAGCTCTTCCAGATGTGTTCTTGCTCTCCTGGCTGCCCAGGGCAGCCTGAGGTGCAGCTTGTGGCAAGCAGCTGGGTATTTTTTAGTATCTGTGCAGACAGAACAATTCTGATCCTTCCAGTGCAGCAGGAAGCTTTTTAGCCCACTCCACCCAGCTGTACACGATGTACAGGCATTGTCCAGAGAAGGGGCACGTCAGATTGCGCATCAGATCAGCTCTGAGGTCCATCCAGCCTATCTCAAGTAATTGTGTTAATTGGAATACATACATGACACTTCCCTCCCAACCTAGACCTGTTTTCCACTCCAAGCTGCTAGTCCTCAGTGGGTTTCTCTTTCACAAGCTTCCTCTGTCTGTTCTGAAACCTCCATGAGCTTGGAGCATCCCCAGTGTTCTTTGGCAAGTTCCACAGGTCTGCTCCCCATCACATGAAGACCTTCCTTTGCCCCCATTTTGAGTGGGCCCCATCAGCTTCACAAGATAATTCTTTGTTCTTGTATCAGGAGAAGAATTAAACACTTGGCCCACTCTGTGCCATTGAGACTGTGCAAATATCCACCATTTTATTTGTTTCCTTCCAGAAGGCCTTACTCATTTCTAATGCTGAATTCGTTCTACCCATATTTTTTTTTGTCCTTCCCTGTTACATACTTTTATGTCCTTTTAGAGATACAGGTAGCACACAGCAAATAGGCCAGTCAGACTTTTACTAATCCAATACTACCAATGTCCAAAAACTGACTTCCTTTCTTCCTCCTGCTATTGCCAGGGACTGAGGAGATCTTTCCTTGGAACTGTTGTCATCACCCCCAAATCTTGCTTCACATTTTATATGTGAAGGCAGTATTGTCATTTCCCCACATGCATAATTTTGTGCAACATTTATTTATGCTGAATTACATCAGCCAATTCATTGCTAAGTCAGTCTCAAAGTGTTTCTGAAATTTGTCCTAACCTCTGTCATTTCTCTTGTAACACATTCATACAGCACATAATCCTGAACACTGTGATACAGGCTTGAAATTTTAAGGGCAGGGTTTATCTGGGGTGATCGAGTGTATTTTTAGAAAGACATTATAATGAATTATTCCAAAGAGAGAATACATTATTACAGGAGGATATTCAATTCCACTTGCTACTAGAAAAATACATCACAATACAAATTTCCAAGAGTTCTCCAAGGTTCATTGCTCTATTTCAAAAGCAAGTCAGCTGCAACTCCCCTTCCCACTGAGCACACACAGCTTTTTTTCTGTAGAACAGTTCAAATAGTTGTACAGGAAACTGAAGCAGAAAGTTTTGAATCCCTCTATCCTATACTCCCTAAGGCAGTCAAACGAGCCGTGTAACTAAACCCAAATGGGGCTGTTCTGTAGGGCTGGAATGTCCCTCTCACCTCACCTGAGAGCCCAGCGACAGCAGCAGAGCCTCAGTCACTCCACCTTTACACAACACAGGGAATTGTCAGCTTTTCTGCCAAGTGGAGCAGCTTCAACAGGTGAGGAACTGTTCTCCTGCTTTTCCCATGTTCCCTGTATAAGGAGGAACAGATGCTTCTCCTGTTTTACTCACAAGGAAGACACTCAGGTTACCAAAGCAGGTTGTCCATGGTTAACTCTTAAGTGTTCTCTCAGCACAGCTATAGGTCAAAACCAGAATCTCAACACCACTTTTTCTTCTCAAGTTGCCAAAAATGAATTTAGGCTTCTGTTAAAGATATTGGTAGGTCTGAATTTCATGCAGCTCCTCAGTTTCACAGTATAGAACCTGCAGCGTGGAGCACTTGGCTCAGAGAGACTGAGTGTGCTGGAAGTTTACAGGGGTTCAGGGGAAGAGCAAACAAGATAATGAAAGAAATTCAGATGGGTTTAAGGCACAATCTGTCTGCAGCAGTTCTTGAATTCCAAATTCTTGGGAGAAAGTTTGGGAAAATATCCCTAAAATAATATTATTTTTCCCTAGGCTTATCACTAGGTAAAATGAGGTCCTATGCTATAAGGCCTCAAACCTTATCTAGAGTAATTAATTCCTGTGTCAGCACCAAGGCAGATAAATAACGCAGAGAATCCTGTGCCTTTTCCACCCCCAAGTAGGCAATGCAGCCTGGAAGACGGTTTGAGGTTCAGGTCCTGCTCTCAGGCTGCACAGCTATCTGCTGGTGATTTCACAAAGACCCTGGAATGTCCAGGTTGCTCTCCCAACCTATCCCAACAGTGCTGTGTTTTACAGGACCAGCCAGTTCATTTCTTCATGCCCCACCTTCCCCACTGGGATAAGCTTCCACCCTTAACACAGTTGTGCATGAAAATGAAAGAAGTTGCAATCATAACACACAATCCTTTTCCTGCAGCTATGAAAGGAGATGGATGACCTTCCTCCCTGTGTTATTCTGGATTCTTCTTCACCTGAAAACTCTTCTTAACTCTGAAAACTCAAAGCCATCTGGTAGCAGCTGTGCCTTGACTGCACACCTGTGCTCAAGCTGAAGTGGGGGAAAGTTCAGCAAGGTTTAGACTGTAGGTGCCGGCCCATCTCTTCGATCCAGAAATATCTCACAGATTCAGTATTTCCCCCCATTTCCCCCTGAACTGGTTTATGCTTTACCCAGAACACACAGATTAGAAGGACAAAGCCATTTCTGCAGCACACAGAGCCCTCGCTGCAGGGAGCACAGCAAGAGTTTCCATGGATCTCTGTTGATCCTGGAGCTGCGCTTGCAGAGCTCTATTGATTCAGGACAAAAATAGGCCTCTGGCTGGGCACCGTGGCTTTCCATGGATAGCTGCTCATCAGCAGGCCAAAGCAAACTGTGCTAACAGTGAAAAAACACCGTGCTGAGGAATTAGACAACACCAAGCTTGGAAACGACTGCAGCTGCAGGGACAGTAGAAGCAAGTGCAATTAAGGAATACTCTCAGGATAGCATGTCTGACTCTCTCCTTGTCTACTTCTTACTTTAAATTCAGTAAAATAAGAAAGCTGTGTATGCAGGGGACACAAAGAAGAACCTGCCAGCCTGCAGAAGAGTTCAGGACAGGACAAGTCAAACAGGCCATTAATGATTCTTTTTGTATAGCCCAGCACCGCTTCACTGCTGGTGATTCCCTCGCTTTAGTTGCTCTTGCAAGGACACACATTCCTGTAAACACTCTCCAGACTTATTCTGAAGTGTGGGATCTCCCCCAAATTTTAATCTTATTACACGAGTGCTGCTTGCTATAATCTAGCACTGGCTTTAAACCATTGACTTGAGCTTCAGTCCCTCCCCCAAGCAGCTCCCACCTTGTTCCCACCTCTCCTTTGTCAAAGCAACGCCCTGTGGTTTCTCCTCCAACTCAGTGCTCAGCCAATGAGCATGGTTCTAGGAATGCTGTGCTGTTCAAGGCATTATCATTCAAACTAAAGATATCCCCCAAGCTATCTGCAGATAATTATTTATGACCCCATGGCATTCCCTGCTCCATCCATCTCTTCATCCCCAGAATCACCAGTACGGCTCTGAAATCAGCAGCATCCTCTCAAATGGCACCATGCAGAAGCTGAACAAAGCCCCAGGCATTTTTTTTAGGAACAGGATTATAAATGCTAAACCTTGCAACATTTCAAGTTAGGTAACGATTTTACCTCTAATAGTATTTTTGATTCTTGTACTTAATCATTGTATAGATTTCATGAGTGTTCAACAGCTGGACAAAGTGCTGTGGGATTTTTCAGCATTAAATCTGGGTGAGATACAATTTCCTTCTACCCCCTTGTCTCTTTATTAATCCATCAGAATGAAGCAATGCAGTATCTAATCTAAGTTTAGCTCTCTCAAAACCCTCCTCTAGAAGACATTAGTCACACTTAGATGCCCTCTCTTTAAAATCCATGGGCACTTCCATTCTCTGCAGGAGCAATAATGCATTACCTGCAAGAGTGAAGTAAAAAGCACTCCCTGATAAGAACAAAAACTTTAATAGGATGCAGTTTTCCAGAAGTGGAAAAAACCTTTCTTCCAAAAACCCCTCGATGTATAACCAAGAGCAAGTTTCAATATCTAGAGCATCTTTCAACAGAGAGTTGTGGAATACAGAATTCATCATTCCCACGTCTTCCTTGAAAATCTTTTAGCAAAGCAACTGAATTCAGAAAGAGAAAGAAAGGAGATTAAGTATTTCTCATCATGAAATTTAAATCAAGCAAGAGTCTTGGTTTTGGGCAGAGATGAAGAAAAGTAGGGTCTTCCTTGAAGGACAGAATGCACTGAATGAACTTCCAAGAAAATCAGATGGCACTTCCATTCTCTGTAAAGAGGAATATCCTATTAAAGAATCACCCAATGGTTTGGGTTGGAAGGGACCTTAAAGATCACCTCGTTCCAACCCAAACCATGGATAGAGATGCCATTCTCTAGTTCACATTACTGAGGAGCCCATCCAACCCAGCCTCAAACGCTTCCTGGGACGGAGAATCTACAACCTCTCTGGGTAACAATTAAAAAATCCCATCCTAAAATGAAAACTGCAAGGTTATAAATGTTTCTCATTTTCTACAGAGGAGCTCAGGCCAAACCCCAGCGTTCCACCCCCTCTACCAAAGAAGGCTGGTTAAAATCCAAGCCCAGACTCACAAGCTGAGCGCGTTTTAACGGCCAGCTTCGCACGTGACATCGCCTTGGAACACACAAGCATCCTTCAACTAATGGAAGATCTTCTACAGTAGACATTTAAAGCAAAAGTAATTCATATGCATCATCTCATTCTGTTCCAGTAATTTTGATGATGCTCCACCATGATATCCAAGTAAGGAATCCCACAGCACTGCTGATAAAGGCAGCACTACTTCCAGTGCAGTGACTGGGCTGTGGTAGCACCTTGGGACCTAGAATTGTGCCCCTGCTGTGCTACTCTTGTAGAATGGAACAAAAGACAGGCTTGGGCCAAGGAATTTATCATCCAAGTACTCTAATTCCTATTTTGCATTTGTGGGAAGCGATTCACTTGTAATCACTCCGTAAGTTAACAACACAAAGTGGGATTCAGCCAAGCACAGTGCTTAATTCACCAGGGCTTGCAAGATACTGAGATCCTGTAATAGGGAATTTCTAAGAAGGACAAGAGATTAAAGCAAAAGCTTTAAGACTGTCAAAATGCAACAGCTGCCATTTGCTTACATACAGATCTGCTTGGGAAACAGTTCCTGAGCCAAAGCTGTAATGGCTCACATAGTGCAGTTTTTTCAAAAGCCATTAGAGCCTTAGAAATCCCATCGTGGTTATTTCCCATGACTGGAAAACTTCCATGCTAGAAAACATTCTGCTCACCAGCCTGAGGTAGGGGAGGCTCCTCTGTAATTGGACTGGTGACCAGTTCTTCTTAAGGAAAGGCTTTTGCTTTGTTATTCAAAACTGCTTCCTTGAGGATAAGGAGAAAATTTATCATGTGAGCAGCCTGGGCAAAAAGCAAATGCACAGAAATGCAGTAGCAGATCAGAGGGGAGTTTTCCATCCAGCTTTCAGAGACCACTTACTGAACAGCTGTGGGGAAAGCGGCTATGGATTTTTCACTATTTTAAAAAGCTCTGTTAAAAAGAGATAGAAAATACATTGAAGAGGTGTCAAGGCTACTTACAGATACTTCTTCCATTTTAATCTCCTTTCCAAAGGAATACAGTTACCTTCACGGTCCAGAAAGAAAGGTTGTACTTATAAAGTTGTTTAAAAGATTCTCCTTTAAATGCACATTTGTTCCCACTTCTAACATCACCTACAGTCAAGTTAATTTTGAGAAGTTCTATGTTCATTGAAATCTCTTATCATGGTGGCATCAAATACTGGTACAGATCAAAACTGCCATCTGTCATGATTCAGGTGTTTATGTTGTACCCTTAAATCACATTTAGCCATTCATGTCCCTTTCCAAAAAGGAGCAGCAAGAGTGCAAACAAATTTAAACACCTGCTAAACTCACACCAACCTGCAACGTGCCCTAAATGTAAAAGAAATAAAGTAAATCAGCTCCTTTCCTTATTTTCCCAGTTCAGTAGGGTTCTTGCATGGAGTTTGTGAATGAAAGAACCCAAACAGGGAAAGAAGTTGCAGAACTTGGAAATCCAGATTATACTGAAGCCGCAAGAGATTCCTCTAGTTTGGACTAGCTCCCAAACTCCTAGATGCTTATTTTAATTGAAGCATGATGAGTTTATTCTTTTTTCCTTACACTGCTCTCTCATCAGTACATGTATCTCAATCTCTCCATTTTCAAACAGTGTCATGAGGTAAAGAATCAGATCCTTTAAGCTCGACCTGTTGCGACTTCTTGTGTGTGTGTGTGTGTATATACATATATACACATATATTACATATTCCTCTTCCAACTCCAGCCCAGAGTTTCTCAGCAATTCATTCAAATCATGTAAAGTTCAGGGGAAAATGGGTTCATCGTGCCATTCTGCAGCATTTCCAGCTCATTCACCACCTTCTGAGCCTGCCCGGAGCTTTGCCGAGCAAGCCCTGGAGCAGAGGTGTGACAGGAGCTGTGGAGGCTGCAGCCCATCCCTGGGTCCTGGAGCACTAGATGGCACCCGAGCATTCAGCTCTTCAGAGCTTGCACAGCCCTTTGCTCACCCTCTTTTCCAAATACAGGCACCTGAATTTTAGTCAGGTCAAGAATGGGGGGTTTTAATTCTTTACATGGGAATGTGTTTTAGAAAATACCATCTAATATAGTAGTGCTACATTACAAATAAAAAAAAAAAATTAAAGCACTCTTCTGTTCTACATGGGCAAATATTAGTTATTCCAAATTTTAAAAAGATTAGAAATGAGCAAGCAGTTCCATTCACTGCAAGCAATTTAAAAACAGCCTTTAAATTACATAGGGAAAGTACTACGCTGACATGTTTCTTTACTTGGTGCCACTAGCCAGTCAAGAAAAAGTTGTGATTAATTCCTGAAAATCTGATTGCCTCTGTAAACACTGGACAAGTCAACAGGGTTGATGGCATGCAAAGATTTAGCTGCCCTGAAACAACACGGTCTTTGTGTGTTCTGCCAAACAAACTGGCATGTGCCTCTTTCAAGGGCTGTAGGGATGCAAGGAGGCACTGTTATCTCTAGACAACACACTGATAAGGAAATCCAGTCTTCAAGCAATTAAATGATATGGTCAAAACCACAGAGGAAATCTGTGTCAGAGCAAGGAAATGAAGCCATTCCAGGTCAGTGACTTAGCCAGGAGGTAAGAACTTGCTCAAAAGTTCTCACATCCATCTGGGAACGGGCAAATTCCCTTCAGGACTCACACAGAGCACCCAAGCAATTGAAATGCAGTAGCTAGTTCTGAACAGGATGCCATGATCCACCTGCAGACCATCCCATACAACCAATGCTCTCCTTTTCTGAAGCAATGACAAAATAAGGTGTTCTGCCCTGTCTCTGAATTATTGCCATGAAACTTTATATTGGCAGAGAAAGGGCAATACCAAGACAAGAAGCCCATTTTAAGTACATTCCAGATCACTGCAAGAATAAAGGATCACAGCAGACAAATACAAAGCTATTTTATGGTGGTATTATGAAAAGCAAGAGCAGTAGAAAAAGGATGGCTTCGGAAACTGAGAAATTGGAAGGGAAAAAAAGGTTATACAAGCCAAAACCAAATGTGCTATGGTTTTATTTAAAATAACAACGAGCAGAGAGGTCTAGGCCTTGCTAAAGTTTAAATCAAACAACTCAAACCGATTTTACAAACCCGTGTAAGTTACACCAGGGCACATGAGGTCAGAATTGGACCCAAAGAGCCCAATCTCTCACCATATCAACAAGTTAGCAGGTGGTCAAGACAGTCCAGCTGGAGAATGGGCTCAAATTTTCAGTGAGCTAATACACACTAATCTTTCACTTCGGCAGACCTGGATTCAAAACCTCAGATCATGAACTAAAATTAGTCTGCTGGTTTCACTCTGGTCCCCGTTCGTGCACAGCACAAAACCACCATAAAAAGTGTCATGGCTGGCAGCGCCTGAGACAGCCCCAGCTCTGGAAGAGCAGGAAATGTTGTAAGTTAGGACTGAAGCACATTGGCACAGCTGTGTTTGGGATTTTATACTCTCTACCCACACTACACTTGCCAAAGCCAAATGGTTTCTTCTCCCTGATTTCTCCAAGTGCCACATTTATGCTGAAAAAAATAAAGGAAGGAAAGAAAAGAACTGCAGAATGAGTCACTGCAGTCCCTGATTCACACCGTGCATCTGTGGTAAAGGCAGTGATATTGCATGGGGTAGAAATTTGCACAGAGCTTGTTTACAATAAGTAGCTGTGGGTTTGGTTATTTTTGGTTGTTTTGGATTCTTTTTCTTTCGCTTAGTAAACACCTTCTTTTTGTCCCATAATAATGGTGCAGACTGCTAGACTGGGTTTGTAGCCTTTGAACCCCACTAAGTCAAACCACTGTAAAGACAGAAGATTCTCCCCCTCAAGTGACTGTCTTAGCTCAACTGACTAATGACTCAACCTGGAAACATGCTTCAATTTATTAACACAAAATACTCATGGTTACCCATGACAGTTCCCTGTACAAACTCCAGCCACATAAACCAAGGATAATCAGCCACAGGTCAATAGGGAAAAACCATATCCAGCTCCTAGGTCCAAGAGAGCATCACGTATTCACACTGGATCTCAGGCAGTTAGAAGCTAAAGGAAGGGCTCCTGAATTATGCCCTATCCCTCTAAAACCTTTTATTATTGAGACAGGTTTTTTGTAAGTAGAATTTCTCAGTGGAATCATGAAACTCCCAGCCAAAACTGGCAGTGAAAAACAAGGTCTTCAGTAACACATAGGGATTACGTAAATATGAACAGCTTTGGGCAGCTATGATATCTTTAAGATAGCAATAAGGGAACACACTAGACTGAATTAAAAGGAAATAGAGAGGACTCAACTGATTTAGGAGCTTAATGAACCATTCTGTTCGACAATTGTGAGCCATAAACCACACAGCTTTACCACATGACAGCATTAAGTGGGACTGACTGGAATTAACCAAAGCAGGACCATCACTTGCCAGTAAAAACACAAATGCCAGATAACAGTAGCAGCAGGAGTTGCTGTTAATCCCAGGAAACACTTTCCCCCTTTTGCCGAAGCAGCCTTTCTCCCCAAGAGCAATTCTCACTCCGAGGCCAAGGTGGTGCTCCAATATAGTAAGTAACAACCACCTCTCGTAGCAACCACCTGCTTCAACTCTGCCCCTTCCCATGTACTCCAGAGGGGCAAGAACCAAAACCATTTCCTCTCCAGAGGAGGACTTGGACTTGCTACAAAGGAGCTCATCCATACGGCTACAAATGTGAAAATGTGCACAGGCAAATCCAGATTCAAAATTCCACATTCTATGAATTTACCCACTTACCCAGAGACCACATTTTCTAAGCACACATTACGTTCTTTGTCTGAGCTGTACTTTGAGAATAGCTTCTATTTAAGATTTTTCAGCTTCTAGATAAATATGACAACCACTCTAACTGTGGTTTGGGTCCCCACTGGCCTGGTTTTGGTCTGTACATCCATCACTAGAGTTTGAGTCCGTTTCAAAGATCCCAGAAAAAGGTGTTCAGACACACACCAGTAAGGAACCTGACATTTAGTGCGTGAATACACCCAGTAGCCCTTGCTAATGGGGTGGACTTCACTGGATTTTATATCTTATAGACTCACTGCCTCTAGAAACTCTCTCCTCAGAAAGGGGAAAGCCCAAGTTGGATACCCAGGGCTGCAGAGCAGAAAGAGAGCAGTTCTATTTCTGCAGCAACAAACCCCAAGGAATAAATAACAAATACAACCTGAAACCGGCCACAAAATCGAGATGTTTAAGCTGTGCATTTACAACATGCTCACTCTGTTCCCATCGCTCATAGAAAATATGGAAATCAAAGTATGGTCTCTGTGGATTGAGCAGGTTGGACAATAGAAGGTGATTTTCAGTGGCCCAGTCTAAGTGGGCATGGGAACACCTGGGTTCTCAGAAATGTTTCCAAGGGAGAAGTCAAAAGATATTTTTCTTTCCATCTGAAAATAAAACTTGCAATGATAAAAATGGACAATGCCCTTCTTGAAAGTTCAGTTTTTATTTTTGGTTCCCAGTTGTTACTGCTGTTGGTGCAGCACATGAATATGTAAAAGCAACAAAGCCTCCAAGGGCAGAGGCCAGAGAAGCCAGCTAGTTTCCTAATTAGACAATACAACAAATATCTCACATAAAGAGCCCGAATACACAACAATACAGCCAAAGTCAAAAACCAGAGACCCATCTTTTAAAAATGGAAACCCTTCCTGGTAGCAGCTCCCTCCTCAGCCACCTCAGCACATAGCAGTTTGAGCCGAGCAGCTTTTGGCTAATTCACACCACTCTACCTCGAGTGCTTACACAGGTGGGAGCTGCCAAACCTGGCGCTTTTTGCAGGCAGCTGTGGCAGGAAAAAAAAAAAATATCCTCAGACTACAGACCAAAAGCAAAGTAAGGAAGAAAGGAAAAAATCAATTGACTTCTGCTACCAAGTAAAAACTTTACAGCTGTTTTAAAAGGTACTGAGCTACCAATTTGCTTTTCTATCACGCCAGTTATTAGGCACTCCTGGCTTTCGTGACCATTTTCTGCTCCAACCATTTGTGTAATACAAAAGGAACATAGGGCAAGCACGTGTTTAATTAGAAATGCTGTTTGCTAAGCATTCAGAGGAAGTTACAGAATGGTGTGTTTCACCGTAATGACATTTAATCTAGTGAAATTGTCCTTAAAATAGGTTTTGTTTCCTTTACATGACATAAACATGTTGTCATGCTAATTACAGCTGATTCACACAATAAAGCAGCTACCATAAAACTAAAACGCAGATACAAGAACAAATCAGCACGGGGTAAACTGGGCTATGAACATTTAGGGTGCATCACCTGAGCTGTGGGAATGCCATGTAAATGTTTTCATCCCATGGTAAATTAAAAGTAGCTGATCCTTACTCAAAGAGCTGTTGAAAGAATTCCTGCTCCTTCGCCAGCAAGTCCTCTGGCTTTGAGCAGATGTGGTCAGAGAGTGCCTGAGACCAAGTCCTGGCAAGAATTACAAATCAAGATACAGCCATTAAGCAAGGAGCAACTACCAGCCCTGCTTAACACATTGTAAACCCTATCACAGGCTTCAGCGAAAACACAATTTTGCTGGTTCTTTCTGGGTTTGTTTCTTAGAAACTACCTGTTCAAAATGCTTAGAGAAGCAACCTGGCCCTTGATTTAGCATGGAGTGGTTACAGCAGACATTTCAGAAAGCTCTGGTCTGACAGTGCTTCAACTCACACTGTTCCTTTACAAACATCTTTACATGTGGGAACATTATCTGGGAGCTCACGAGGACCTCTGGTCTATAGGATTTGCTCTTTTAACAGCAGCAAACACATGCAGTTCAAAAGGCAAAGTCAAGAGCAGGCTGTGTGTACACAGAGGCACGGACGAGTTTCCAGGAGTCTCTAGGGAATTTTGACATACAATATAGAGAATTATAATGAGCAAGAGAATTACCTGAATCTTCCTAGATTACCCAATAAAATGTTTTTCCTCATACGTGTAACATCTGGGATAGTAGCAGTAGCATTTAAAAGAATGGAGAATTCCTTCTGTAAGCCTGGGATTGTGTCTAATGTACCTAAATACAAAGGCTCTGGAACAAACCATCTGGTAACTCAACCAGAATATTATTACCTCCTATTGATCCAAGAACTGAGCTGAAATTTGGAAATCTGACTTACTGCAGTTAGAATGGAAAAATATTTGAACTTCCACAGCTATGATTTTGGATTTCAAAATAAGTGTCAGATATTCCCTTTATCATCTCAGAAGCAGGTTATAGTGACATTATGCCTTGTGTCCTTCAAAACACAGCCGTTTAACATCAAAAAATACAACCCAAAAAACCAATCACCTACAAAATCACCCCTTGATCTGAGCCACATTATTAAAGCCTTTAATGCCTCAATGTGTCTGGCATTTTTATAAAGATATTAGTCATAATAAAATCCCAGTTCATTCATTCATTTTCATAGCTACAAAGATGTTTTTTTAAATTCCAGAAATCCATTTTTGAAAAACAGTTCAAGTTTTGGATGGGCATAAGTCTCCAGTTAGTGCCTGTATCTAATGCCAATTAGACATCTCAGACTTGGAATTTATCTTCTCGTGTGTCATAAGCTGGGTTAGGATCAGGTGTTAAAAGACAAAATTGCACAAAAATAGTTTCCAACTTTCATTCTCCTCATTAAAGACAATTTCTTTTATCTTCTTCAGTGAATGATTAAGATTCACTAATGAATTCTATGCTGTCCTGAGAGCACCTTTGGTCTCCCTTTCCTGATCTTGCTCTGGAAGTCCAAACTGACTTGTGTGACTCTGTCCAGTCATTCAGCTGAGACATGTTATAAATCTGAATCAAATATATTAAGTCAGTTTTGCATTATTTGGACTTGACCAATTTGACCTCTCCCCTTTGGAAATCCCTCCATTATCAAGAAGGTTCAACTAATGTTCCATCACATTTAAGTCCTTTTCTTTCTTAACCCTTTCACGTGGCTGAGCTCCCTGAGAAACCTCAGGGAGACTGGAAACTCAGATCCCAAGGCCCCCTGGAAGCGAGCGAGCTGTGGCAGCCCCACCACAGTAAAACTGTGGTAACTGCCCTGTGTGACACGGGAGTTTAACCAAAGGCAGCGCTGCCCTGCCCTCCTGACGCTCCCCGCGCACGGGCACGGCTGGGATCCCTGCTCACATCGCACCTTGATCAAACCTCCCCGCCTGAGCACGCGCCCCACAGCCAGGTCTGTCCTCAACTGCTGACCACTGCCCTGGCCCTCTGGAGGAAAAGGAACCCAGTGCTCCTCCCTCGGCTGCTTAGGCTGAACATCGTGCCCCCAGGCCTGGCCAACAGCATCCCAGCAGCGCATAACCCTCTGCACCAGACTCCGCGTCACTCGATGGGAAAATCAATAATGGAGGACAAAATTCTAACAAAAGTATTAATTTTTTAAGTGCTTGAGAAAGCGAGCATCTCTTTAGCTGTCAGCTCAATTATTCTATTCAGAATTAATTTGTTGATGTTTCCCGAACTCCAGCTTTCCAAAGCCCACACAAGTGGGGTGGGAGGAAAAAAAGGGGAAAAGGTTTTGTTTTGTTTGATTGAGAGATTAATTATAGTAGGGCTCAACAATTGGGAAATATGGAGTGTATAAGGACTACTGCAAAGTGACAACCATTAACATGTTATTCTATAGAACACTTAGATACTGGGAATATTTTCCAGCTGAAATCCATCCAAGTTTTCATCTATCCAATGCTCCATGTTTAGTCCAGGAACATTAATGATGAAAATCTAGACAGCATTACACAGTGTGAACTATTAGATGTACACCGATGATACTTGATTTTATATTGCCTTTGGCTGAGCCAGTCCATAGAATTTAAATGAGCTGAATTCTGGCCTGCATCTGCTGTTGAATGAGTAAACAGTAAATCAAACTTAAGACTTCATTACAGAGTTGAAAGTCTGTTTTCCTCCAGACCTGGTGTACCACATGATGCAATCAAACACATTATTATCTGTCAGGCCTCCAAAAATGAACTAAATGACTCATAAAAACAATAAATAAGACATGGTCTCTGCCCCTGTAATGCTTTACATTGTAAAATTAAAACAAGACTCCCAGAAATCCCAAATCCTGAGGAATTAAGTCCTACAACGGAAAGGGAGGACATGGGTTACACAATATGATAAAGCAGTTTTTCTCTAGATGAAGGTGTGTCTCCTCCCTCATTTTTAGCGTAACCTACACATCCATGAAGCTGTTGTAGGACACTCCTGAGTGTAGCTGTCTGTTGGATTTGTCAGTCCGTAGGTATTGCCAGCAAATGGTGCTGAATCTCCTCTGCCTGCTGCTCGCTCACAAATAACTCGATACATTCAAGCTTCTAAATCTTTAAAACAACAAAATCCCAGTTCAGTGCAGCAATAACCAAACCCCCAACTTCAGAGCGTGCTCAGCAGGCATCCATCCCTCTGATTTACAAGCCAGCCTAACAAAATCTTGGCTCACGGAAAAGGGGGAGAATCCTCCTGTACCCCAGCAAGCCCAGCCCAGGCAGCAGCTTTTGCAGCGGCCGAGAGTTTCAAGAACACATTTCAACATCCAAACACAGCTGTATGTGTCCAAGACCGTACACAAGATAAAAATATTAAATAATTACAGAAATCCCCATTATACTTATTACTTACATTTTGCAATTAGGTACTAAGCCTATTATATTTCAAGTATACCTGGATTATTTCTTTTTATTAGGAAGGTCTAGTTGTCATAACAAAAAAGCTTTTGCATTTTGTTAATGGAGACTTGCTAAAATTACCTAGACTTTTAAATGTAATTATTTGGACAACACCAGGCACAGAGCTCCAAATTTCTGCTTTGGTTATGACAGCCAAGGAGTCCTACAGTGACAGTGGAAACTCAGCCTGCTGGTAGTGACCTTTCTTCTATGAAATGAGACCTTTGGCACCCAACAAGTACATTGAATGTTAAATGGCTCATGGTGCCAGTGAAGAGTATTGATAACTGCTTTGAAACAGAATCAGGTAAAATTTTGCACTGCATTTTATGAACTCTGAAACTTTCACTACTGCCAAATCATTTGGACATGGACAGACATTTTTAAACATTGGTTCTCAGACAGCTTCAAACATTCTTCATCCAGGGCTCATATGGGGAATGACAAGTCAAACCGCTCAAATTTTGTCTTACCTCCGTTGTTCAAATGCTGCCACGCAATCCCTCTGCTGTAACCTACCTGAAATCCTTCCCTGGGACAAAAGCTGAGGTTTTGATGCACTTTCCAGCATCATGCAGGTGTGCCTGTAACAGTTGCTCTTCTTTTCTGATTCCACAGCCAAACAGTTACTATAATCTATCTACAGGCATAAATCTTCCAAAATGCTGGTTTTGAACACACTTACCTTAAGAATACGCAACATTATAAAATGACATTCTTGAAGTAAAAGGTGCCCACTGGGCTTAGATCAAATACATGCATTTTGTTAACGGCAGTAAGACTTGATAAAACTTCAGAGGCTTTGATGGATTTTCTTTCCAGACATTTATCAAACAGAATTTCCTTTGTGGATGTAGACAGCCCCCGAACCACAAAGTACCAAATCAATATTTTCATGTTAACAAACAGAAATAAGGAATAAACCTGGCCATAAGACACTGATATCTTGATTGATAGAACATTATTTCAATATATACCTAGGAACAAAAATTTTACTCAGACTGTCGCCATGGTATTTGTCACTCGAAGTAAAACTCAAAAGGAAAAGCATGCAGCAGTTTTCCTTTCAGGTGCAGTAACCACAAGGCCAGTCTACCTGTCCCAAGAGACACATTATTCCATTAGCAGTCCACAAAACTTCTGCAGAATCAGGCAGAAATCTGAATATTCTCTGCTACCAGCTTTATTCTTTACAATTTTAATTTTAAAATACCTATTCCACACTACCAGGCCCAGTGGTCCAAATTGAAGGAATAGAAGTAGCCACACAAAATGCAACAAATACAAATATTCCCTCTGTCATCACACAAGTGAACTACATTTATTGGCCCTTAGTGGGACAATCCTTTAACCCCCCCAAAGGTGACTGAATTCATGCTCCCTCTTGGATAACTTACACAGAATCCAATCACTTTAACACTTAATTAGTGCAGAAGGGAAGGAATACCCAATACTGGCATTGAGCAGATCCTCAGCCAAGAGGCAAACCCACACAATAAAAAGTGTGCAAAGGGTTTCAAGCATGTAAAAGTACATATAAGTGTGTTTACACGTATTAAAACCAAGCCTCTGAGTGCCATGTTGAGAAGTGTGCATGGTTTATTACATCAAACACGGTGTAAAAACGCACAGATCTTGGCTGGCTGAAGCTGAGAGCAGCAGCACTAAGTGCCCATAGACTCTGCCTGCCTCGAGAAATCAGTTCTTGCTGTAAAATACCAGACTTTAGCACATTCTGGAGAATGACATCACCCAAAGTAGCCTGCCAAAAATGTTACTTTCACATTTCTTCAACGAGAAGATTTCCTTTCACCACTCTTTTCCATTTTTTTAAAATTAGTCAGTGGTTCAAAAACCTGAAAGTTCTAAGTATTTCCAGGCCTATAGATGAGCACCTTCTAACACAAGCAAGTGACTATGCCTTTTAAAAATGTTGTGTGTAAATGTACCTTTTCTCCTGGTTCTTTTTAGCAGATTTGAATTTGCAACCGCGCTGAGCTAAAATAATACAAGTTGCTGCAATCACCATACTAAAATGACATTTTTTGCTTTTGATTTATCCTTATTCCACTGAAGCATACTCTATTTTATGAAATTGTGTCTGCCTGCTTAGTGATCTGTAGGTAACCCACTGGAAATACTGAACACAAACAGTAAGATAAACCAGTCAAAGCAGAACATTTTTGCATTTTCAAGAAAGCTTTTTAAAGGTGACAAGGAGGAGTGGATGCATTCCACTCCTCCAAGAAGTGTAAATAAACAACAAAAATCACTAACTTGCAGAAATTACAGTTCTTTCATTGAAATACTCCAGATAAGCTCTTCCCTTTTGCAGTTCTGATGAAGGTTTTGCATCTTACCTTGGTGGAAGCCACAGCTGAAGTACACAGGAGCTTTCATCCAGCACTCATCAGTCTCAGGTGTTGCTCCTTTCTCTGTCAGTGCTATCAAGTCAACACCCAGCTCCTCACCCAGGAAATTGTCTTCATTACTAGGTTTGAACCTAAATAAGATAATTCCATGTTAGGTATGTAAACACTGGGATCATTTCCCTTCTGTAAAAAGGGGATAAACTGCTGGATATTCAAGGTAGGAGGATAAATTAAAAGCTATATATGCAACCCAGTGGCATTTCTTTGGTGTAAAGGAATGTTCTATATTCATTTTTTGTAGCTCTTGTTATTAAACAAATGAATAGAAATACTTCTGAAATTCAGATGCCTTTTTTTGACGGAAGCTGAGCTAGTCCTAAATATGAAGCACTTTGTACAGTACAGAAAATAAAGCAGCTTTCAGACAAGAATCCAATGTTATCAAGGGGGAAGACAAGAGAGTTCAACACAATTTTCTAATGTAATAATCCAGTGCCACGAGGTCTTCAAAATGTCATACTTCACATAAATATTTATATCATCAGTATGTTTTAAAGACAGACTTCTGGAGGAAACAC
This sequence comes from Gymnorhina tibicen, assembly GCA_013399875.1. Taxonomy (NCBI): domain Eukaryota; kingdom Metazoa; phylum Chordata; class Aves; order Passeriformes; family Artamidae; genus Gymnorhina; species Gymnorhina tibicen. The sequence goes on from VXAZ01002618.1 coordinate 132,814, forward strand.
TATTCTTTAGTTATTTTTCTTAGTGCTTCCACCATGATTTTTTGAATATAGATCGATAACTTTAGAAAAGAGTAGGGCAGACAATGAATGCAGCTGGTTTGATTTGCTTGCAAAGTAAAAACATCATATCTAATGTTCTCCTGGAACAGGTTGCAGAGCTCATATAAGAAACATTAAAATAAAATAGTTCATAGTTATTTTTTGTTAGAGTCTAGGCCATAGAAAATTAAGAACCCCAAATTTGTGCTGAACCGTCATCTATAACCACATTTTAATGTAAACCTTAAGAGAATTCCACAGTTATTTTGGATTATAAGTGAAAGAGAACAAGGTTTTAAGCCTAATTTCATGATTCACAGCTCTTCCTTCTGCATGGCACCCAGTTACAATTACTTCAGGGATGCTTTCTACTGCCTGTCCTGAGATGATTGATAAAAAGCTGATACCATCCAAGTCATTCTGCTTTGCTGGGTCAAGAAAAACCCACAGGAATTCTCCTCAGATTTAAATACACTGATCCCAGGATGGCTCAGTGAAGTGAATGGAGACTTAAACAGTAATAAAATGAACTCGTTTGCTCTATTAGCTCAGCAGCTCCAGGCATCAGAGGATCCATTTAGATTAAGTGTGTTTATACAGTGAAAGGTATTTTTAAAATGCAGAAGGGGAGAAGAAAACACCCCAACACATGGAGCTATTGCACAGAGAATGGGAGATTTGATTCAGTTGTCTACATGATAGAACATTTAGTAGAATTATAGTTTCTTTTGAAGTTAAAACAAAATACTTTTATTTACAGTGGCTTTACTTGCAGACTGTCATTTTCTTCCTGCAAAGGGCATCACTGCAAGGCGAGATTAAAGCCAAACTTTACAAATCCCCATTTTGTGGCATTAAGAGCAGAAAACAGAGGAACTTTCCCCTTCAGTGCTTGTCAGGGCCGCCCTGAGAAGTGCAGTGCTGGATGCTCGGGTTACACATAATCCCTCAGCTGCGAGGGACAATTAGCACCACGATCTCTAGAAAAGCTTTCAGCTCTCAACAGGTGCCTCAGCATTGTGCTCAGGTTTAAATCAAAATCTGGCACAGGGAATGTCCCACCTCCTGCCACCTCTCCCCTTTGAAAGAGCTCTTATTAAAGCCCAGCCAGTGCAGCTCCACTCTCATTTTCTCCACAAAGACCAAACATGACTTTCACCCCTTTGTATGAGTGCTTTTTTCCTTTATCTTCCTTCATCTCTCTGATGGAGAGATCTGAAGGCAGGAAGTGGAATTTATTTGTTGCATACTACAAGTCTACTACTTCTGACTGAAAATAGGAGCAAATCCTTTGAGAGCTATATAATTATATTGACAAAAATCTGAGTCTTGGCCCCTCTCTGGGCAGTTTCAGAAATGAGAGTCCAGAAAAAATACAGAAATACATCAGCCTAACATTAATATTGTGTCTGCGTTAGGCGTGAGTTATAGATCTGAGGTTTTTTGTACTATTGTGCATTAGAAAATTTCCTTCCCAACCAAAAATCATGTTCTTTAGATTAAAAATTGCTTCTGCCTTTCAGAACATCTTCACAAGGCAGGAATGGCAAAGTGCCTCTTAGAATTCCAACTTGTACAGTAAGTAAAACAACACTGAACACTTCTGAGAAATATTCTCTCTTTTTCCTCCTTTTTTTCCAGTGTAGAGGCATGCTCTACCCAGAAGAAGTATTTATTAGGAAGAATTCCCTCCTTAGTAGTCAGTGAAGCTTTTCTGATCCAGTAACAAATACTTTCTGGCAAAATAAGCAATTGAGAGCCCCGCGATACACAAGGGAGGCCGCCTGCCTGGTGAATTAATCATTTATGATGAATAAAAAGAAAATCGTTATGAGAGATATCAAAAGATGCAGTAAAACACAATGACACTTAAAAGAATAAGAAATCTTGACATTTGATCTGACTTGTTTCCATATGGAGACAAGATTGATAATACAAACCAGATACTCCTTTGGCACAATTCAGATTATAAACTCAAGTCTCCACAACACAACGAGAAAACAGCAAGTAGATTAATCATGCACAATTTCCAGTTTGCTTTCTTCTCTGCATCTTGTGGAGTCCTTTTGCCATTATCTTTCTGGGCCATGCTCGTGGACTGTTTCTCCCTGTTTTTTTGCTGCCTCCTGGTTCCTCTCCACCTCCTGTGGGCAGATCCTGGGGCTCACACCCTGTCCTTGCCAAGCAATCCCAGGGAACTCGGTATCCTAAAGAGTGTGTTGGGCTTGCTAAACCTTTACTACCAATTTGTGTTATTATTTTCCTCCATCAGTCTAAATTTAGTAACAACTAATTCTTAATTATGCATCTCCTTTGGATCTGAAGCTTCCTCTGGATCAGAAATGCTGAATACCACGAGAGGGAGGGTCACATAAACATCAGTCTTCACATACAACTGAAGCCATACATGACCTATCCTAGCAGCCATTATCTCATGGTCAGAACATGGAAATAGCTCCCAGTTATGCTGCAGCATCCTGACATTCCTTCAGGATGGCTACAGAAAATTCTTCTCCTAAATTAAAGCTGGCAGCTAAAACAATGGCAGCCCTGGAAGTCAGGACCCTCTAAGTGGGGCCTCTCCCAAAACCAGAAGGGCTGAGAGGTCTGATGGGCACAGGGGACAGCTTGGGTACAGCAGATTTGGAAAAGAGGTGCAGATGAGAGAAAATGGTCTGAGAAAATTAAATCAAGGCAAGAACAGAGAAGAAAAATCAATGTTCCTGGCAGTTTGCCATTGGCACAATCAACTCTGTATTGACATCAGTATATTCCTCTAACTGCAGCAAATCTAGTTTTCACAGCTCTGTCCAGTAGAATTCATCAACTACACTTCTACTGAGTAGCAGAATTAAACAACTCTCTTATTCAAAAAAAAAAAACCAGTCTCAAATTTTAATATATCAAAATTGACTCAAACAAAAATGGCAAAACCACTGCAATGTGAAGAGCATATTCTCTTTAATTGCCTTAGTGCAACTACCATGGCTTGCAAGAGGAAAGTCTGGAGTCTTCTATTCCATCAATAACATCCTTATCTTTCCACAAAACAGCAAATCTATACTAAACCAAAAATTTTCACCTAAACGTTTCCAACCCACTTTCCCAGAGAGAGGTTGCATGAATAGACGCGGTTGCAGGGTGAGAAAAAGCTCATCCTGTTTAGGTCATTAGGCAAGTAATTAGCAGAACACACACAAAGCCAAAAAGACAGGATTTGGACTCCCAGCCACCCTGGATTTCATGCCAGTTACAAAGTGGACAGCTTGAGGTCATCAGTATGTTACATGTTTCACTGGAAAATATTCATCTTTTTTAGGGATTCAACTGACTGTAGAAAATACCTTACACAGAAAGATTAATTTCACTCTGCTGAATTATTTTGTTATCAGCAGCTTAGGATTCTCTGTAAGCCTTAAGTACAAGCCAAAATTTAATTGTCCTACTTTTTCAATAAATGTAATAAAAGAGACAAGACCCTGATCCAATTTATTTACAGTCTAAACAAGACTGAAAATGGCAAGGAAACTCTGAACAGAAGTAATCTCAGGAAACCAGAAGCCTATTGCAGTTGACTTTTGTCCATGTGAAAACAAAGTTTGGTTTATTTTGGGGTGCTTCTAACAAGCCTCTCCAAAATGTGAAGGAAGCAAAAGCAAAAACATAAACTTACTTTACCTGGGAAATCATTGAACAAATGACAGAATCACATCTCTAAAAGAGGGGCAAAAAAATTAAGGAAGAGGCATTAGAAGTCAAGACACCAAAAAGCAAAAGAAATTAGGAAGCACCTGTATGGGGAAAGAAGTAGACAAAGGAGAAAAGGAAGTTTAAGGAGTGAACTGGAAGTGGTGCAGGGGTTGCTGGACTTCAGATGGGCAACTCTGCTCATTTCCAGAACTTCAGCTGTTCTGCTGAGGAGAGAGCAGGAGTGATGGATGCATCCCAGTGTGGGATAATTCTGAAGTCAGAGAACATATGCTTTAAGTTTAATCCAACTGCAGAGTTCTGGCAAACATGCTGCATTTAGAGAGGCAAATACATCAACTTCAATTTTTTAGCAGCTGTGCTGCCCTTTAATTCCTCACACCCTGAAGTGTACACTTGTACCCCTCTCCCTCACCTCCAAAAAGCAGATCACTTAGAACAGCCCAGCCTTTCTATCTGAAGCCAACTAACAGCTCTTGCCCACTGGAATTTTCTTTGAGATATACTGTTATTTTCCACTTGTTCTGCCCATTTTCTTCTTAATCAAACACACATTGAAGTGTCTTCCCAGGAAGGCTGAGCCATACCAGCAGGAACCAAGACTCCCTAGTTCAGCTGGCAAGCTCCTCCCTAGAAATCCCAAGTTATCCCAGATCCAGAGAGCCTCCCCTCTTTCAAAATTCAAGGTTCTCCTCCAAAACCCACCAGCTCCTAGCTCTGCTCCATAACTCCAAGCATTTCAGCATTAACTCTACCCAGCACGTCAGATCCAACTGAAGTCGGCAACAGTACGAGAGCACCTCTAACCACGCTTTTCCTTCCAGCCCTCAGTGGGGGTTTTACTCACACACCTCAGGTCACCTCCACAAACTCCCTCCAGCAAAGCCAAGCTGCCTTCCAGCAGAGGTGAGGAGCAGGAGGCAGCATCTACATCTCTCCTCACAACCAATCAGGCTTTGGCACCAATCAAGCTCATTGGCACCAGGTTTTTTACATTCCCCCCTAATTACAGCAAACGCTCTTTTAAAGCTATAAACCTTTTAACGTGAGCAGGGCACCAGGTGCCAGGAGGTAAAGTGGTGATGGCAGTCAGTGCTGGAACAGTCCCCTTGAGGCCAAAGGGGAGAAAAGGATGGTGCAAGAGAGCTGTAGAAAAGGAGAAAGTGTTCATTTTGTACCTGGTTTTTGTCTTTCCCTGGCAGCTGAGGGACAGGAGGAACTGCACAGAGGGGAGAGGTGCAGAGGGAGTGGGATGCTTTGTTTTAAGGCCACTGGGGGAATGAGAGGAGCATTTAGCTGAAGCAGCAAGTGCAGAGGAGGGTGAACCCTGCTCCCCTCGTGGCCTATTGCTCCAGAGCCCCTCTGGCTGCTCATGCCCAGCCCTGCCTGTGCTGCAGTGGGTAGGGAGGAACATCCCATGAGGAATGGGAAGGGACAATAACCCAGGGCCTGGGCTCCCCACCACCACACAATGAGGAGAGAGGCAACACTGCCTGCTTCCTGCTCCTCAGGTTTCCATTTTACACGTGCCACCAGTTAATACCTTGCTGTAAGCATGAACTGGCAGCTGATTATGGAGATGTTTCCCAGGGTTGGCCTCTTGTATAAACGCATTTATTCCCTATCTCAGACAGGAATGAACTGCTGTGCATGCACTGCGGGCACCTATAAATCTTACCTGCAGGCCTGGGTTTTGGTTGGTTTTTTTGTTCTTAGCTGCTGAACTCACAGGAAGCCCCTGGCCATGGCTGGGTGCAGGAGCTCAGCACCCCTGCACTCCAAAGCACAGGTACAACTCGTCAGCTCCTCATTAGCTCAAAGCAGATGTCCCACACACTGTCCCTGCCTGTGATGCCTTTGGAGCACAGAATGATCTCAGCTGAGGCACATCTTGTGAATGTCCTGCCCACCTCCAGCCCGTTCCTCCTCCACGGAGGAAATTCAGCTGGCACAGAGCGTCGGAAGCGGCCTCGGTGCAGCACGAAAAACAGGCATTGCTTCACTGAGACACAAATTTCAATCTTGTTTGTTCAGAAACGACTGCCGCCCGCTGTCGCCAAGAAAACCCAGCTCCCTGAAACATAGAAACTAATTATTTACTAAGATATCGTTTGGCTCCTCTCAAGCTTTGTACTTTGTTTTCATTTGTCAGTTTGAGCACTGGTTGGCTGTATACTGAACTAGACTATGACCCCTGATTCACTCTTCCACCAATTCTCTTCATATCTCTTAATTGTCTTGAAATAGCCAGACTTCTGCATGGTAATTAATGTTACTGTGAACTTGGACACTGGAAATCCTAAAATGATTAGATTTCTGGAGGGCTGAATGAACCAGTGTCTGCCAGTGTAATGGTATGTAGTGATCTGAGCACAGGACTTCCAGCTGTGAACTGCTCACTCCAAAACCTGGGTCTACCTTGTTATTCCACCTCTGCCCTTCCCTCTGCAGGAGGAGAATCTCTCTCTTTATTTACCTACCTCCCAAGTTAGGGAATAAATTTGGAACGTGACATAAGTGCTAACACTGTAATTAGTAGGAAAAACTTTCTCTGTTCATCTCAACATATTCAACAACAGATGCCTACCGCTTAAAAAAGACTAATCAAAATTTTATAACCTATATGCTGGGCAGAATAGTTTTAAAACAGAACGTATTCAAGATGTAATTGTCTTGACAGTGCCTGCTGTAGCCAGACTCGGGACAGCTCATTTTGTTTAAAAAAATTAAATGGAAAGCTTGTGGGACTTGCTTTTGTATTTTTCTGTTATAAATAAAAAAATGTATTATAAACTGATAAAAAAGAATTTTCTTAGTGCTGGTAGATTAAGCCATCATTTGTAATGCCCAGGAAGGGGAAGCTTGGGATTTATGGTTTTTGGATCCAAAGTGTCATGGAGCATTAAGAAGAATCCTGCAAACCTTTGTGGAATTCCCTGTTCCACAGCACAGTGAGGCTACAGACCTGCTCTGCCTCGCAGTAGCATCCTGAAAATAGATCCCACAGGATTTTGGCCCACAGAGGATGGAAAGGTGGCTGTTCTGATCATCTCATCTCCAGTTATTGGACAGTGGAACATTAATTCATGCAGGAGAGGGGAAAGGCAAAGATCATTGCCAAGGAAATGAGGATGAACATTTTCTGTAAAACACACAGACAGTTCACGGACAGAGAAGGACAAACCTGAAGCACTCACACAACTTCCAAGGTAAATTCCAACAAGCTCCTGGGAAAACAGAAAATAGCCCATCATGTTCTCATAGCAAAAGTGAAAAACCTGAAGCACTCACACAACTTCCAAGGTAAATTCCAACAAGCTCCTGGGAAAACAGAAAATAGCCCATCATGTTCTCATAGCAAAAGTGAAAAACCTGAAGCACTCACACAACTTCCAAGGTAAATTCCAACAAGCTCCTGGGAAAACAGAAAATAGCCCATCATGTTCTCATAGCAAAAGTGAAATGGTCAGATTTAATCAGGATTTCTTTTCTCTGTGCTGTGAGACTGTAGATGCAGGCTGCAAGACAATAAATATTGCACAACAGGAAAAATAAATATTCCATAATGTCCTGTTCCAAAAGAATGACATTTCAAGTTTCAGGCTTTTTTAAGTCTTACTTTAAAAATAAAATATAAAGAGATTCTGGGTATTCTAGAAATACATATGCTCGAGCCAGGCTAAAAATGTTCTTCAGACTTCCAGTTTCAAGCGAACAACTAAACAGCACTTGCATATGGCGCTGGTGTCAGCCTGTCTCTCAAAACTTAACAAGAATACAGCTGGGCCTCACCCATCGTTTTCCAGGAGATTAGATCCCTTAATCCCAGTATCACATTTTGTAGAGTTACTGATATAATATAAAACCAAAATTTTCCATCTGTAAAGAAAGACATCAACACCCGGCTCATCCAAAGCAGGGACCCTCCTCAGCCGAGGAGTGTGAAATGATGCATGAGCACAGTTTTATATTCAGACAGATACACGAAATAAAATTATAAAATGTTTTAAGGTCATCCTAGGAAAATTATATGACCGGAAAGTCATGACTGAGAAATTATCAACTAATTTCTGATCTTTTCATGCACGTTATGGAAAACTGAATGCAGAGTTATTCAAGATGATTTGGCACTCTGAGAACCTGTGTTGCTATTTCGTGTTGCTATTTTATGTTGCTACTGAACAGCAGACAGGCAAGTCTGCAGGGCCAAAACTTTTAAGACCACTGGTCTGCCAGCCACCCCTCTGATTATAACGCAGTGACTTTGGAGAACTGAAAATCAGCAATTGCCATGTCAGTTCTCTGCGAAGAAAAATTTGTGATTTAGGCAAATAATTAATCACATGACAAATATTTTAAATTTTGTAACGTGACTGCTTACATCAAGAGCAGGTAAGAGCAGAGATAGTAAATTGTTTGATTTTTAGAGAATATTCAACAGTTCTAAGGTTTCACCTTTAAAGAGGTAACAACATCTCCTGGTTTGCAGAGCGTAGCCAGTGTGCGTGAGATGCCTGATACACTTCAGATAGAAACACTTACATAAGTGCCAGGTCTGGAGGAAACAAATGAGTTCCAGAACTGGCCATTTGCCAGATCTCCAGGGTTCAAGCTCTAGGTGAAATGGGAACGTGAATATGTTACAATATAAATCTTCTGGTGGTGGATATGAAATCACTTTAGCGATCACAGAGCAGTTTCTGGTGAACAAGCCCCTGCTGTACAAGTACACTGCTGGCTCTGGCTGTCCTTTTTGTGCTGACAGTCTTGGCAGAGAAAGCGAGGACTCACTGATAAGAAGGGACTCTTATCTCCAGAGGTGGTCCTCGGGTCAGAGTTGAGGAATGTTGGCTGGATAGCACCGGAGCATGTGCTGCTGCTGCTGCCTGCAGTGTGTTTATCTGTTCCTTCCATGAGCACCTAATGCTCCATGACATAATTAGGACCAAGAGTGAAGCTACGTACGACAAGAACCAAATATTTCATCAATGACAACACCACCGAGAACTACGCTACTAAGAAATAAAATATTCTTGAACCTCAGGAGAGAATTAGAATGGAAATAAACCCTAAGACATGGATTTTTAATCACCAGATATCAGGAAAGAATGTTTTCTTTGGGGGAGTTTTTCTGAAACTAGCAGCTGTCATATTCCTTGATCCCAGTTTTAGAGGCATAGCACCAGCCTAGATGAAAAAACACAGCTCATATGCCATTGCAAAACTCACCTGTAAGCAGCTTATACCTAGAGATCATGTGGAAGTTTCTTACTCTCAAAGTTGTTTGAGCAGCAGGAAAGAAATACAGCAGAAAAAAAAATGCTCAGCGATTGCAAACCCCATTGAATCCAGAAAGATGGAACAGGGAAACCCAGGTTATTTTTAAGCCAAGGCTGAGCCATCCAGTGTAACCATCTGAGTGCCACGTAAGCGACAGGAGCGGGAAGGGTCAGAATCAAAACCCACACATGGAAGTGTCCCCCTCAGCAGGGCCTGTGCTCATGGCATAAAGGGATTGCCCAGGGTATCCTGATGTGAGGTCACTGAGACAAAATATTCTTAACTGTAAAAATTTGTATGTCTTTTAAGTCATCTGTAGAGAATCTAAACTGAAATCTTCATGATTTGTAAGTTCTTGGCAATGTTGCTTCTCCCTTTTTCTCCGTCACTGAGCACAAACTAACATACACTGTGTCAGTTAAGGTCAGGCTTATCTGAACCGTCCCTGAACTACTAATTCTTCTCTCTCCCAAAAGTGAAATCCAAACCTGTTGAAACTGGCCTCTCTTTTCACAAAACAGGATGTGAAACAAGGGCTGATAGCCCTGAGAGTAATGAAAAAAAAATCAAAAGGAATTTGCTTTTGTAATGGTGTTAACAGTCTAAATATCACAGCTTTAATATATCAAATAGTCACGGAATATTACAAGATAATATTCATCAGGGACATAAAAATTCAGAAATCTGTATTTGTGTCAAATGTTATATATAATATATATGTATATACATAGACAAATCCAGTGTGTTTGTGTGTGTATCAGGAACCACTTCTAGCCACCTGCATATATGGGAGTTAAGTATTAAGTATTCACTTGTGCACAAAAATAACCAGCTGTCACATCCTTAGAAGAAACTTCCCCAAAAGGATATTATTTAACAAAAATACACTTATCATAGAAATCTATAGCCTATATCAGGTTATATGCAAATAGTTATTAGCTTTGTAGTAGAACTTTGATCACTGCTTTTGGAAATTGATTGTAAAATTTAAAAATGCTGGAATAGTTTGGTGGACCACACTTAGCACTGTCATTAAAATACAACATTCAACATATTCTATATATGTTCTATTTATATGAATGAAAAGGCTAACAGGGGTATATTTATGATTTCCTGTGCCTCTATCCCCTTGTTTGTTCTTCTGTCCCAGTGCTTGCTCTCTGATCTACACAACAAAAGTTCTTCAAGGAGTCCGTGAGTGCCCTTGCAATGCTCCATTTGTAAACCTCTTGCATCCACCTTTCTGCAGGTAATTAGCTCTGGGTATGTGGAAACACACACAGGGATGGTTTCAGACACTCACATCACTCCCAGGCCATTTCATGCACACAGATAAAACGTTCAGAACAAGCAGGTGCTGTCTGAAGGTGTTGCCTGCTACCCCTGCAGCCCAACCTTGACACAATTTGTAAATCTCCTGCATATTCCCAGGATGTTCCATGAATCCTATTGCAAATAAACAAACACAAATAGCCAACGTGGCCTTTAATATGAGATGAAAATATTTTTATCTATTTAATTGTGCATTATCCTGGGCTTCACACAGTTCATCTGTTAACTTTGGTGTGCCGTGGTGGTAGTTGGTGATGAAATTGTGTAAATAACTGTAATGACTTTTGTGCTGTGGATATCTGAGTTATGCAGGCTGTTTGCATCTGCCCAACCCCACTTTTGCTTCAGAGGGACAGTTGAGTGTCCCTGAAAAGGAATGCCCGTTGTCTTACTCAAAATCAGGCATCACAGATAACAAAGACACAATTGTTTCGGAGATAGAACATGAAGTGATGATTAATCCTTTCCCTGTGCATTCTTGTCAAGTGCTTACTTCACCTCCCACTTTAGTCAGTTCTCAAAAACCATCTGGCCTACAATCCTTTTCTTTTTTGGTTGTTTTGTTTTGTTTTTGGAATATGTTGCCTAATTTTCGTTAGTCACGATGAGAAGCTGAAACCAACGGTGATGAGTCTGCACCAGGTGCCTGGTATTACATCATGCTAGACATTATCTTGCAAAACAGCCAAATACTTATTTTGGCTGAAGGGTTTTTTTCCAGAGCAGGACTGGATATTCTTCCCACCCACCCACATGTATTATTTTCTATTCTACCACCCAGAGGGCCGTGAAGGAGAATGCCACTTTATAAACAAATAGACAGTTGTGTTCTCCTGAAAATGTAAAGTTCATGCTTTCACTTGGACCTTCATGTACCAAAATCAGGTAAAGAATTCCCTAATTCTGTACATAATACACTGAACTGCAATTGATATAATCTTGTACAATGACAAGCACAAGCATGGTTGAAGTTAGAGAGAAATAAACAAGTAATATTATGTCCAAACCCATCCATCCCATACAAAACAGACTGTCTTGAAGCTCTTAAGCACATGGAGCCATCTGGCCACAGCCAAGAAGTGCTCCTTTCAGGAAAGGCAACACTTTGCTCTGATATATGGACTTGTCCCACAGCTGAAATGTTATTCATTACACAGACGTTGAGTTAGATCATTACAAATAAACAAGCCCATTTCCCTATCTGGGCATTCCTCTACCAAATAAAGAATAGTTTGCATTGTTTCAGGTGAAATCCACTCCCAAGTGACTTGCCCAGATAACAGTGTTTACTTGAATTATTTTACCATGCAATTATTTTGTTTTCCATCCACGCTTTAGCTGAGATCCGAGATCCAAGATCCAAGAGCACTCTGTTGCCATTGGATTGTGATGCTGGACCAGCACTTGCACAGGACATTTCATCCAACCAGGGCACGGTATCTCGGATATCTCAGCCATCTCTCCATAGTGTGATGGATCATTGCTGTCTTTCCTTTTTGGCTGCACAGGGCACCCTGACAAACAGGAATCTAATTTTTATCTGGAACTCTGGCTGACTGCCTGATCTCTTTTAAACTGGATGCTGACACTAGGGAAAGCAGTCCTTCTCTGCAAAAAAGGTTAAAAGGGATCACTAGGAGTTATCTTCTGTGTTGGGGACCTTTGATTTGCAAATAAAATCTCTTGGCTCTTTCCTTTTTGAGACCTCTGATGTTTGTGTGTTTGTCTTGCACATTTTCATTAAATTCTCAGTCAATTCCTCTGCTCTGGGGCTCTATAGGAGTTGAGATATCCTTTTTATTATTCATTCTCCTTCCCAAAAAACTGACTAAATTAGGCCTAAGCCCACACATTTTTGTAAGCCAACAGTTTTGATATCAAATTGTCACAACAGGTACACTGCTTTTATAGCATTATTTTTATGTTTCTCTTGAAACTAAATGTCTCTTTCTTTCTGAAACATTAATGAAACTCTTTGCACTATTAAACACCTTTACCGAAGACAACTTTCAAAGGACTATGCAGTGACAGTATCATGTTTCACTGTGAAATTTGGGACTGTGGAGCCATGACAGACACAGTTACACAGTAAGTTTGACCCTAGATGACAGTCCAGGACAGATGAAAAGTAATCCTTCCTCTATCTTTCTGCACCTTCTTTCTCCTCTTTTCTTTTTTTTTTTACCTTTATAATGACCTGATCATACATAAACCCAGACTATCCCACTTTCTCACAAACGTTGCTAGGTTTGTACTATGCCATTGTTAGAAGAGGGGCATTGATTTCAGGACTTTCCAAACACTGTGTAAAATGAGAAAGTACCCAAAGTTAGAGAAACTGGTTCCCAAGCAAAGAATAAATGACTAAAAATAAAATACATGTAGCAGAAAGAACTATTATAAAAATTACAGATTTACAGCCCCAGTTTGTGATCAAAGGTCTCTAAGCTGCTATCACATAAAAGCTCTGCTCTGTCGTGGAGGAACATTACAGCTCCTCTATTGTTCTCAAACACAGCTCAGGTCAAAGAAGTAGCATAGCAAATCAATTAATGTCCTACCTGCCTCCCTCACTAATTAGAGACTCAGCCTCTCTCCCTGCTCTTGATATTTGAAACTTCTCAGAAGGTGAAGATTAAAGTAGCAGCTCTCAAACTTTTCCAGAGGGTTTCCTTTTTAAGCCTTACCTTCCCTGACAAGTATGAATTCAGTTGAGGTAAAAGAGCATTAGGAAATTTTACCATCTCTGCTGCTTTTATTTATTTTTATTCACCTCTATAAACACAGTATCTGTTAAACACTTCCACAAAGGAATATCTTTATCATCTTACCTCCAATTCTGGTTCTAAAAATACTCAGATAATCCATAATATTGAACCTAATTGCTGTTAAACCTAATTATTCACGTTCCTCCCTGTTCCAGGAAATGTGGCCACGGTACATCTACAGTAAGGGTCCCATCAACATCCCTGGTTTTGTAATCATCTTTCAGATATAAACCAGCATTGTCTTTCTTTTTTTTCATAAGAGAAATTCTTCAGTCCATGTGTCTGAATTGCCACTGGACCATTGAGATACACGTTTTCTACTCTTTCTCCTGGTCATTCCACTCTGAACAACGAGGACTTGTATATTCTGTCATTGTTATTTGGCTTCCTATTTTTTCCGTGTACCAAGACTATGGTCTAGCAAAACTTTTAAATGCCTTTCCTTTTCCTCCCTTTTTGCTTCACACCATCCACCAGCACGAGGGATCTAACCCAATTTAATTATCAAACACGCAGGTTTTCGTTTCCATTACACAACTCGTCTGTGCGTAATAGAAGAATTTGCTCTGTGTTGGTACAGCTTCTTGGACTAGCACATGATTTGCATATTCACACACAATTAAATGTAACAGGGGACTGAACCCTGCACGTGTGCGTGTCACACACGGGTGAGGCTTCCGTGCACATGAAAACTGCTCTGCAGTGATGGCACCTGGCAAATGCCTGGATATACAAACCCCAGACAAGAAAGCAGGAGTGCTTTTGCAGGAATTCTGGGTTCGGAAGGGTTAATCTAGAGCTTCACTCTCCTTTGAAAAGAGCATTTATGAACCATATCACACACCCGGACTGTGCACTTGCAGCATTCACTGGAGCCAGTGGGAGTCACGGCTTCTTCCAGCAGCGAGCCATACACACATAAACTAAGTTAAAATATATTGTTTACATACTGCAAACCTAATAATTCACAGAACCCCTGGCATGGTACTGCAGGATTTTCCCGCAGACACAGCCACTTCTCCAGAGCTAGTTTTTCATGTCTTGGTAGCAGCTGACCCTCGAACCGTTTTCAGACATAAGTCAGTGTTTTCTTAACCTGCCCGTGCCCTACTGTAAGCGGTCCAGGGAGCAGCTCGGAGCCAGAGCCCTCGGGAAGGAGCCGCGAATCCCGGCGTGGCCGCTGGGATTTGGGCGCTGTCAGTGCAGTGCTCCCTGCCGGGCTCAACAGGGCATCCCACAGCGTTCGCTCGGGGCAGGCTCTGCCCGGACCCAAAATGTGCCCAGCACAGCCCAAGGAAGGGCAGAGCTGCCTCTGCTCTATGTGCTCATCCTTTCAGAGTGTTCGTCAAGAAGCTGAGCAAGAATAGCAAGCAGAGCACAGCAGGGTGAAGATTATTCCTGACAAGTTTCACATGAGCTACTTTATTTTTCTTTTTTCTCGGTTTAGATTATTTTTTTTTTAATGTATTTTCTTGCTATGGGTTTCTTCACTCCTTCCTGATTTCCAACTATCTAGAAGTTTTTAAAAGTACTTCAGATTGAGTCAATCCCCAAAATTTATCTCAGCCTCAAAAACCTTAACAGGTTCCAATTACTCTATTGGTTGACTGTTAGTTTTATTTTAACTGGACCTTTACTCATGGCAACCTTTAGGTTAGGAACAAATTGTTCCCTGTGAGGGTGGGGAGGCCCTGGCACAGGGTGCCCAGAGAAGCTGTGGCTGCCCCTGGATCCCTGGCAGTGTCCAAGGCCAGGCTGGACGGGGCTGGGAGCTCCCTGGGATAGTGGAAGGTGTCCCACCCATGGCAGGGGTGGAATGGGATGAGCTTTAAGATCCCTTCCCACCCAAACCATTCCATGATTCTATGAAACTCTCACTTAATGGTCCAAATTTATTTCAAGTGTATCAGCTCCAAGCTGGAATAACAGTTTTAAGAAACTGGTGGGGGCTTAATCCATTAAACCAGAGTTAGGGAACAGTTAGCAAAGGCTTTATTACCCAATAGTTAAGATGAATGATGTAATTCCATCATAAGCTAATAAATAATTGATATCTGGAGGGAAATTCTGACATCATTCTCAAAACTACAAGTCTGTCCAGTTATCTTTTTCTATGAGCAGTTTTTAGACAGAAAAGTGAATTTTAATTCTAACTTTTCCGAAATCTTTCTTAGATGACACCTCGAACAGAACAAAATGTTTTAATAGAAAACAAGTAACTCGAGAAAGATGATGGTATAATTATAAAACATTCTGATTTTCCAAAAGCAGATGGAAAAAGCTTAAACTGAAAGACATTTTTCAGGAAATGTTAGAAACATCTCTTCTTTGGATTTCATGTTGAAGGAAACATAAAATGATATAATGAAAAAGGACAGAATCCAATTATTCTAATATTTTATTTCTGTCAGAAGCCAATTTTAGGCATTCCAGGGAAAGGCAGAAAACCAATTCTGAACAATACAGAGACTCAATGGAAGAAGTTAAAAACCAGAGCAGGTGTTGGAAAATTGTATCTGCCCTTTTTACTGTTTGTTGTCCAAAAATGCAAATTGCTTTCTACCAGAAACCTTCCAGCTATATTTTAGCTTGAGAAAATTTAGCATCTATTCAGGCTAGTGCTGAGAGAGAAAGCCATAAATGTCAGCACACAGCAGTCTGGGTTTCATAATCACGTCTCTCAACATCCTTCCACATAATGCGTAGGACCAGGTAATTACAGCACAATTTTAAAAAGTCTCATAATTAAATAAAATTAGGATAGAAAAATAGAGGAGTAAGGAAACTTAAGTATTGGGGCTGCCAAATAGGGATAACTAGCCCCATTTTCTTTAGTAACTGAAATATGTAAACACCAAAGCCATAAGAACTCAGCAATTTCCACTCATATGGAAGATTCTTTGAAATTTAAGATAATATCTCTGCTTTGTTAACGGCATAAATAGTCAGAGCTATGAAGTCCAGGAGCCTAACATCAAAATTCCTATTTGCACAGTCCTGAGCAGAAGCCTTTCCTTGTTACAGACACTCTCACCCAGTCCTCCAACTTAAAGCAGCACAGTTTTCTCAATTCCCACGTCCAGCCAGTGTTGTTAAAAGCTGGTTTTCTCTGTAACTTGTTGCTGCTGCAGGATGGGGCTGTTTACTGGGAAGGGGAGCAAGTGAGCCACTAAGAGTAAGTGGAGCTTGATCTGAGGGTTCATCCAGCATCCACCAAAGCCATGCCCGTGCTCCCGTGGCACGCCCTGCTCCTGTGCCATGTGTCCCTCTGGCAGGAGCTGTGCTCGGAGCCACGGCAGCCTGGGCACATCCTCACACCTGCACAGGCTCCAGCTGAGCTCACAACTCCCCTGCATGGGCCAGGCAAGGAACAAGTCCTGAGCACTCCCATCCTTCCCCAAACACATTCCAATCCTGACCTCCAGTACCTGCGTGCCATTCCCATCACGGATGGGCTCCCAGCACATTGCAAGCCAGAGCACAGCATCCTCTGCACTTTCTGTTCTGGGCCTCGTTTAAAACCTCTCTCTTCTTATTATTCAGATGAGTAAGAGCAGAAGAATCAAACTACAGAACTCATATCCTTCAGGAGCTTTCCAAAAATCCCTGTCCCACCCAACCTCTTCACTGAACATTAACTGGCCTTTGTTCCCTGCTGCTTTGGTGCATTTTAGGTACCTCAGGCAGGGCTCTGAAGTGCTCACATTAGCATCTGAGGTAGCTTTGTACCTAAATATCCCAGTGGAAGGAAACCAGGACTACCAGAGTGGAAGGACTGGTATAAATCTAAAAGAACCACCAAATTTCTCTCTTCTTTTTCCTGTAACTATGAAATAAGTGGGATTCCTATAATCTGGCATTCACCTGAAGTTGTTGCACTGTATGCTTTGACAGATATTAATATGGCACCTGGACATCATTCCAGAGTTAAAAGTTTTCTGCCCTACAGATCACCCAAGAATTTCAAAGGAAGGAAGTATATTCATTCCTCTGTATATGAAGTTGAAGCTTTTCTTTACAAGTGTGTTAAACATACATTTTCCATTCTGGGTGCTTTACTTTATTTCCAGAGCTGGACAGTCTCAGCTATCCACAATATCTTACATCCGTTTGGGAATTGCTTGCACAAGATTCTCCTGATGACAGTTCCCATTAGCACACATTCATTTACACATACTTTTTTTTGGCATTTGTGAAATTCCTTTCTTCAAGTGGATATGAAAGGTTATTCCTTTAATAGTCCCTTCCCCACAGGTAGATAAGTCTCATTCAGGGAAGCTGTCGCTCAGCATGACCATGAGATCAAAGGGGCTGCAGCAGAAAGACAATCTCTGAATCTGTGAGGGGTCACTTGTCCCCTAAGCCCTGGCTGATCTTCACATCAAATGATTGTCCAGGTCCATCCCAACCATTCTGACACTGTGGCTGGAAGAGTGGGATTGCCAGGAATGCTGCCTCGGGTCAGTTTACATACTAATCAGTCACTTCATAAATTAGTGCAAAATTTATTTGATCAGTGTAACCTCCTTCTCCCAGGCACCAAAACACACAGAAAACCTTGGCTGGTGCCCACAGGTACAGTGAGATGATTAACTGCACATTCACCCCAAGTCTGTTCTGTGGCCACCAGCACATCTCAAACCAGAACTGATGCCTGGTGCCTCTGAGGACCCAGTGCTGACAGTGAACTGAAGGCAGATCCTTCCTGTAAAGCTGAGGTACAGGGGTTGTGGCAACCAAAGCAGGGTCTATAGGAGAAGGGAAGTTCTAGTTCCTAATTTCTGTGAGAATGGATACCCCATCAAGGTATTCACTTCAAACCTGTGGGAACATCACTGGGAAGGGGGAAGACTTTTGTCAATGAGATCTGAGCCACTGACATACATGGAGTTTTGGCTGAGTGAAAACCAGCAGTTTTAGCCTCTTTCTGTATTATTTATATTAATATGTAGTAAAAACAAGAGGTATCTGAAAAGTGGCCCAGGGACAAAATGGTCTAATAACTACTAGCTCACAGACAAGGGTAAAGAATACATTGAATTTATAAAACCTTCCAGTATTAAAAAAAAAAAAAATCAAATCCTTACCTGTATTATGGGGCACAACAATTTCTGCTCTAAATGAGAGCTGAGCCCCCTCATGAAATGCAGGATCCTGCCTCAGGAAGGAACAGTCTGGAAGCCCAGTGCCGCGTGAACAGCCCTAGACACTGTTGTCTTTCCTTGATCGCTAGACAGTGTCCCCCACGGGCTTCGGACAGAAAAGATGATGCTTGGAGGACTTTAAAAAGTTCTTGGCATACAGCAGAATGAGGGCCAGTCAGACTCTGCTGCCCTCAGTATTTTGTGTTAGCCCAGTTTTAGAGGTCTGTCAAGCACCAGGCACCCTGAGAGATAATTCAATTGCCCAATTTGCCTGCAGTTTTCTTCTTTCTGTGGCTGAGCCTGAGCAGGGAATTCAGCTGCAAGCATTTCAGCATTGATGATTCACTGTTTGAAGGACCTCCAGGGAAGCCCTGCAGTACCTCCAGACAAAGTTCTCACCTCTGGCTTTTCTTGGCTTGCAGGTTTATTACCCACCAGGGAGCTGAGAGGTATAATACATCAAAACACAACCTAAACTCCAGGCTCGTACATGTGCTGATGGATCCTGGAGCTCCTAATTATAATTACATATTCATATCAGCTGAATGAGATGCTAAATCAGCCTTGATCCCACTCTGTGCCTCTGCACAAAGCCACAGCTGATGTTCATTCTCAACTGGAAGAATGGGAGGGGGTACAGGAATATCCAGCTGTTGTGCATTTGACTCAAGAAATCATTTACTTTCCGATGTGCAAAATGATGAGAATAAAATAATGGGAGCAAAATAATATTCCCCACCCTGTGATTTACAAAAAAAAATTGCTAATGGCTTCAAACCTAAGGCTCTAATGAAAGGACAATAATGGCAATAATAATGGGAAATATTGTTTAAAAGCAAGCCTTTTTTCAAGTAATGCACATTTTTACACTTTGTTTCCTCCTTGAAAGTTTGGCCAAAACAAATCTTCCTGAAGTTAATTTGTCTCAGGGGTAAAAGGGTCGATGCAGCATTACATGTTCATGCTCTGGATTCCAATAAGAGAGTTGTTACCATAGCAAAAAGTATTGTTGCAAAGACAACACGCACAAGTGAGATTAGAGAAAAAAACCGCCAGATATATTTACGATGCTCAACAATAATATAGGATACTCTGTCCTAATTACATAAAATGAGAGTGTGCTACTGCTGTGATAGTCCCACTGTGATGAAATAGACTGGCTCCTTTAAGACTCATTGTTCAAAAGGCAAATTTCTAAATTACTTGGGTTTTTTCAAAGTCATATGAATTACTTCTAAAATTATGTACATCATAATGGCCTGAGGCTTGTCAAGGAGTGGAAGAAAGACATATTGTGTAAGATCTGTACATAAATTGTAAAAAAAGGCAGGTCATACCTTATAATCTGGGTAAATTTCAGGAAACAGGAATAAAGGAGGTAAAAAGGCTGAGGAATACGAATGGAAAGACAAGGCAGCAGAAATCTGAATAGAGATGGTCATGCAGCTTGGCATGTCAGCATTGTTCAGCGAGCATTTTGATACGAGGTAGTTTGAAAAGTTTCAAGTAATAAACTGTGAGCTTTGTGGGCTTTCTTAGACACCTCAGAAGGCGAGAGAAAGCATGGAAATGATTGCAGGAGCAGACTCCCATGTGGGAAAAGCTTGCACTGCTGGGAAGTGAAGACAGCTGTAAATGATGCAGCACCAGCTGAGACACAGAACAAGTGGAAGAGAGAAGAGCAAGACAGCAGAACGTGTGAAATAGGGTGAAGAGCCAGGAAAATGATCTAAGTAGCAGAGTTTGAAGGGACTGTGCGAGGGCGAGGCTGCCGAGAGCAAGGGCAGAGGGGAGGGCTCTGCCTTGGCAAAACCTGAGCCAAGGGGAGCCCAGAAACACCTCTGCACGTGAGGGCACCTGGTGATGGACAGGGCATGGTCTTTGCATGCCCTGTTGGAAGAAAGAGAAGGATTTCCCCAGAGCCAGCCTGTGCCAGGCTAGAGAAGAGACGGCCAGGCTGAAAAAGAAACCAAGATCCAGCCTTTAGCAACAGGAGAATGCTGTGTCTGCTCACGGGAGTGAAAGGAAAGGGGAATAAAATAGAGAATGTAAAGGCAGGGACTAGGATTTGAGGGAAATGGACTAAAAAGGGCAACAAAACAGCAATGTGCAAAAGCAGGGGGTGTGAGGGGAGGAGAGCAGCAAAGGAGTTCACTGAAGAGGGCAGTGATGAGATGGGAGATGGGAACAAGGTATGGGAGGCACAGGGTGAAAGCTGTAGGTCAATGGCAAATGGACATAAATGAACAGTTACACACCACAAGATATTAAAATAATGTTTAAGTTCTTAATTAACCATCATAAGACCTGTGACTTCACAATGTAAGGCTTAATTTAATAGTTTGTAGAAAGAAGAGGTGTGTTTGTGGTCTTGAATAAATCCTTTAAAATGCTTACACTGCAAATCAAATGTCATGAGGCAGAATTCCACCCCTCCAGGTGGTCGGCCTGCCCAGGATACACAACACACTCTCCTTGATTTGCCACTAGAAAGAGATGGAGAAGCAAACCTCCTCTCTGGGTTTCAAGTGCAGAGGTGTAATGATTACAAAGCTCTTCTGCCCGTTTCTCTGCACTGTCTCCAGAGCATCCTTTCCAACTTTTCACTACTATTTTTCCACTCTTTTTATACCCTTGCCTTCCTAAATTCCTTTTGTTTCCCTTGCCACTCTCCTTTTGCCCTGCCATTCTTTCCCTCATCCACTGTCCTTCATCTTCTGTAACACAGCAAGGCAGACTCCTTTTCTTCTCCAGTGCCTCAGCACAAGCCAGGAGGAGCACAGGGAGCTTAGGAGCACCAGCCATTCCTATTTTTCGCTCTTCTGACCAGACTTACTACAGCTACAGTGCAACCAGGGGGATGCAACTGCTTGCTAAGGCCTCTCCAGCCCAAGCTCAGTTTGTCTGCTGAGGGGGCTGCATGTGAGCTGATTCCACATCGGAGCGCTCTGGTGGCACCTTCCAAAAATACAGTTGAAAAATTCAAATTACTCTCCCCTGAGCATGTTAAAATTGTCAGTTTTCAGATTCAAAAATAAAGTCCTCACCTCCTCACTGCAGACCATGGAAACACCAGTATTTCTCAGAATTTCTTGGGTTTCTTATGTATACATAGACACAGCCATATTTAAATTCATACATACACACAGCCCGGTAAACATGGGTAAACAATAACTCCTTTTTTTTTTGGTTCCTGTTTCCTAGTTGGAGAAATGGCTGAGGATTTTAGAGTAAACTCTCAAAAATACTTGTCCAAGGCAGACAGCGTGGAAAATTTTGGCCCGAATGATTTAAGTTTGGCAAAGCCATAAGCAATAGAAAACAGGACCTTATAATAGAAAGTGCTGGGCAGCCTCGTGGCAGACACCATGATTTGTGCTGCTTGTAAGACTTCATTTTCATTAATAGGAGCTGCATGGCAGGGCTGGAATACCCTGGGGCTTCCTGTCTTTAATTTCCTTTGAATATAATCTTGGTCTTAAGCCTTCCTTCCTAAATAACCTCTGTCTTTAATTTATTTTTTTTAAGCAAATTACAACTTAACGAGCACACATTCTCGGAAGGCAGAGCCTCTAATTATCGAAATGACAGTGCTGCTTAGAATCTGAATTTCACAGTCATTCAGTGACCAATTCCACAGGTCAGTAAATAATTATACACCATCCCTGCCAAAAGATAATTAAATAGGATATCATAATGCATCACTGTGTACACCTAGACCTTGCATTACTTGGTCACCTGGATGATTCTTGCAGAGGAGTTTTCATGAAGGGAGCAGCAGGGAGCTGCAGATGTGCAGTCCCAACTGGCCACACAATTAATGGTCATTTAGAAGGTGCCTCTGAGCCCTTATTGGGGCACAACTGTCACAAGTGCATGTAAGAGACACCAGGATGTAGCTCACCACTCTTGGATATATTAGGCAAAATTATTCTGCTAGAAATAATTTTATATTACTTATCTTGCTGGAAATAACTTTTAGATCCTTAAAAAGGTTGGTGTCATTTTGTAGGACTGGCTTTGCAGGTTCTCTAGACTTGCAGTACATACACCTTTCTTCATCCTCTGATGAGACATAGAACAGTCACTGCTTTTGAAGCCAAGGACTTTTAAATTTAAACCAAGTTTGTTGCAAAGTCCTTAACTCCCAAATCTCCCAGGGCAGTACATTTTAAGCTGGAATATGGCATTTGGAATGTCTGCCAGTTGCTTTGGGCCTCTACTGCAGCATTAGTGCTCAGAAATTCCTGCATAGTTTCTTTATGCTGCTTAAAGAAACGTGCCTGACGCTGACCCTAAATGCCCCTCGTTATTAATCCCTGCATTTCCATTCCTACACACATCCCACAGCCATACTGAGGGGCTGAGATCCAAGCAGTGCTCCAAGGAGCAGTGGGCACTGCCTTAACTGCTGGGTACTTCTGAGACCACCTCCTCTCCATGGCCCACCCCCTCACCCCCATTTTTCTCTTCGCTACCACGTGTGCAAATCCATACTACCTTTAGATCTAAGAGGAAAAGAGCCATTTTCATGGTGTTCTCCCTCTGCAGAGGCTGTCAAGAAGGTTTTCATTTCTCGTTCCAGTTGCAGACTGCTCAGGGTGGCTGCAGGCTGCCCCACTAAACCCTCCTAACACACTTCTTAGTGGCCAGCTGCCTCTAGTAGTTACCAGCTTCAGACCAGTGTTGAATTAGAACAGAATATTTCTTCATTCCTACGCCAGTTTCCTTAATTTAACCATACAGCTCCTTTACAATGTATTTTTAAGATTATTCTTTGTGTGATTTTAGGTATTTCTGTATATAAAAAAAACCCACACAGCTTTGCTTTAGTGACTAACAAAATTATACAGCAATATCCTTTGAAAACCAACTGCCACTTGTTTCAAGTAGTTGTTCAGAGTGAAAATTAGTCTAAAAATCGTAAATCATTCCTATAATTAATCAGCAAAATTATACAACAAAGCTTTTAATCCCTGCTTTGAATATGAATGAAAATTCCTGAAATACTTGAGTTGCCTTATTCAAGGTAAAGACCTGACTCGAGGAAAATTGATCCATCTTGAAAGCAAACTAGAAAATAAGGGCTACACACATCTTCATGTGTGTTATGCTAGTCTAAGTAAAAAGATGACTAACATCACCCTAGATTCAACTTTCCACAGCAATTAGCTAAAGTATCTCAATTTATCTTTCCCTGACAGTTTATGATTTTAAGGAAATTTGAGATGTTTGGGTTGTTGGGGGTTTTTTTCCTTTTAATGGACATTTTAGCACCATCTGCTGGTGTTAAAACTTGCTCTGGAAACTAAACACCAGCTTCCTCCTTCATTTTAACTTCCTTAAGGCCTACTTCTGGCTGTTATTAGGAAAGGTTAATTGCTTGCTTTTCTACTAGAGATCCCAGGATTGGATAAGTAATTCAGCTGAATGATTCATCCAGATGGAGGATATCTTCTGAGGCCATAGATCAGTAGCAACACACTATTAAAGAAATACCTCATCTACAGCTACATCCAAGGGTAAATGCAATCGGTTTTCACTGTGTGAAAAACTACAGCCCCCAGCCCTCATTCCTTCAGAGGTAATAGAGAGTTTTTCCCACTCATTTATTCTGGGTTGATACTGGTATTTAGACTACAGGATGATGCTATGATATTGGAGATTTAATGTCTGGGTGCACAGTCAAAAACTGACCTGCTAGAATTACCTCTGACTGTATCCAGTTATAATATTATATGACTTATTCCATCTAATTCATCCACTTGCTTTTTATTTCCTTAGACTGCTTCTGGCTCAAAGCCAGTTCCTTCCTCTTCCAGAACCTCTCAGGGCATAGATAGTCTGGAAGCACCTCAGGAAATGGTCCCATTAGGTCTCAGCTGCCTTTGTGCAGCTCCTGTCCTGAATCCATGAAACACCTTCAGTGCAAGTTTGATCTCTGCCTTGCTGAAACCAAGCTCAGAGAATTCCTCTCTACAGGACTTGCCAAATGCCTGGATTTGAGTGACAACATCACAAAGCAGTAAGAAACTTGCCATGCACTTCATGGTCTCTGCAGAGGAAAAGAATATCAGCCCATTGGAGTTAAGGCAGGTCTAGCAGCTAAATGTGCCAGGGGAATTTCAAGTTGCTCACATCAGTGACTCCTGTGACATGAAAAACTGGGGATGGACCTTGGGGTCATTTTTTCAGTCTTCCCTTTCAATACTCAGCATGACTTTTAGTGGCTGTACTTCAATCTCAGCTCCCACCCACCACCATCCCAGCCTGTCTGCACATCTCTCACACCCCTTGCTCTAAGGAATACACTCCCTCCCTCAGCTCTCCTCTGCAGCCATCAGTTTCTCTTCTCAGTTGACCTTTCTTTGTGCTGGGAACTCCTCCTCGCAGGATACCCATGGTTTAAAGCTGAATTTCAGTTGTCTGAACCTCAATAGGACACAGAGAAACAATCTCTCATAAAAGTGCATTCCAGATTGCTGCAAAAGGCTGATGTAAAAGCAGCTGGCAGGATGAAATGCCAGTTTACCAGCATGGGGTGTCAGGATGTCACAGGCCAGCAACAGGGCTGGGAAATGAGCTCCTTGTCCAGCAGCAGGGCTATGGGCATCCCTTCCCCTACGGATATCAGTAGGCTCCAGTACAGCTGTACCTTGCCATGGTCAATTTTGGCAACAGTTGCCCCATAGAATCTAAATGGCCACAAGACAATTAATTATCTTTTGCTTCCAGTCACACAGATAAAATTAAGCAAAGCCCAAACCTTGCTTGCCCATAAATTCTCTATCCTAGAGAGTGACTGAAGGCTTTTCAGATAGATGTTGTTGGCTAAGTTTTCAAAGTTGTGCTCAAAAGGGTCAAGTCAAAAAAGAAATCCAGTTATTTGTTAGAAAGATTCGTGTACACCTCCCACATCCACTGCTTTGAAATGGACCTCTTAATGTCTGGAGGGGATATAAAACCTAAGGTTCTTGTAAGGTTTCAGAAGGAGGAAGAAGGCCATGACCTTCAACAACAATTATTCTGCAGAAATAGGACCGCTTGTCTTTGCATAATGTTTTACAAAAGAACGTCGAGAAAAGGTGCAATGCTGTCAGCTGAAATAATTCCTTAAGAACTGTAAAAAATCAGGGAGGGCCTTGAATATATTAAATGTATTGATGGACAAACTGTGATCAAGAGATCCAGGCCAGAGATGGTTCCACTTGCAGCACCCAGCCGCTGTGGATTGCAAAATAAAGAGGCATATTTGGTATAATTAGTCCAATTATCTGTGCCAATAGTGATGAATGTCAATTCAAACCCATTTCTGAACTTCTTTTTTTTCACATGAATATAATTCATATCTAATTTCTGGCAATATCAGTGAGATTCAGAAGGAGGTTTATCAAGAACAGAATATTTGGGTGGAGAGGGACAAGAAGACTCTCTCTCTCTGCTGTTTCAGCAAAACAGAAACTGTGGAAGCAAATTAATTTGGGCAGATTTCCCATTAAAACAAAGCCAAAACCTTTTGAAACTGTCCCAATGTCCTTTCCAAAATATTTTGAACAAATGAGTTCCTTTGAATTGCAATCTACTTCTGCTTTTCAAATTTAAATGAATATACATTCAAATAAAAGGTCAAAGTTGAGATGAAAACTTTCCAAATTTAATAAAAAGAATTGCCCTGATCTCCTAGATAGCATTAATGACAGGAAGCCACCACATGCCCTGGAACTCGCTGTGCACCGAGACAGCAGAGATCTCCTGAGCTCCACCACACTTACACAAAACTCACTCTTTGGGCTGTCAGAGCTCTTGAAGCAGCTCCACATCAATCCCTGTCCCTTCAGTGTCTGGTTTCATGTGTGGTCACTTTGTTAAAAACAAATGCTGTACTTGCACATCTCATGGATTTTTTTCACGCACTGGAAAAGAAGAAAATATGGGGTTTTTCCATGTATAAAATATTTTAATGAAAAAACTTCTGGCTTAATTACGATTTTTTCTACCCCAAGAAGTACCAAGTTGCAAGCCATCAGCCATTTACACAGGCCACTCATCAGATCCTCAAATTGCAGCACAGACTGTTTTTAAGTGTGACAGGTTCTCCCCCACCCAGGGGTGCCACAGCCCTGTCCTTTAGGGCTTTGTGCCCGTTCAGTCCCCTCACCCTCCCATTAGGCTACATGACATACTGACAAAAACCAAACAGTTTAGGTGGATGGAACAGACACTTTTCAGTCTTGCCAAGAATAGGTTTCACTGGATGAACAGGGATAGGGTTGAATCAACTGCCTAATCCAAATATCCCTTTTTGTGCTCATTCCCTGTCCATGGTTGATTATCAGACATATCAAGTAATTACCCATTTCACCTCTAACCTAACATGGGCACTCTTCCTCCATGGCTGTGTTTGCTGCTGCTGGAGGAACACAAATAATCTCCTGTTCCAATTTGATATGATAAATTATGTTTCCTCTCCGAACTAACCCAGCTTCCTCTGGAGGCAACAATAAAAAACCCATTAATAAATGATGAGAGCCTTTAACAAGTATTGCTCTGGAATTTTATTAGCTCACTTCCTAACCAGCACTATTGTTCAGATAACTTCTGTTCCTCCAACCTCTCACAACTAAACTGGGAGTTCACTAAGTCTGTAGTTAGTTAGTTAGTTAGTTAGTTAGTTAGTTAGTTAATTAGTTAGTTAGCCAGATATTTTGACTGAGGTAACATTCAAATGTTCCATTCACTGCAACAAACCCCTACTTCCAAACATGTTCCTTACCATAAAATTATAAAATTATTTCTTAAGTTGCATTTAAATCAAAATGCAGTTGCAAAACTTAAACCTGGATTTCAAACTTTTAAAATTTATGGAGAATCCATGCACTTTTCCTTCCAAAAGTCATCCTTTGTGATCAGAAGAGTTTTCTTCTTAAGCAAGGCAAAGCTTAAGTATTAGAAAAAGGAACTACAAGTACATTGCAGTGAAGCCGTGCTTCAGGTGACAATGAATTCAGCAGCCACAAAATATTACCTTCCTGAGGGTTTTTATTACCACAATATAACCTGATAGGAGAAAAAGTGGGCTCCCTCCTCCCACTCATCGTTCTGGCGAAAAAAAAATTAGACTCTTGAGCAGAAATCCCTTCAAACCATCATGAAAAGGTCTGCGCACAGCCTCGGTAGAGTGCAATGAAATTAAAAAAGATGTCATGTAGCCATGTCAGCCACATCTGTGACCCATATGGTGCATGTAACAAGAGCATATGTCTGCACCTAAAGAGAACATTATATGCTGGATCAGGCTGGGACAAATGTACAAGTGAAGTAGAACACCTTCACATTACAAACACAGTTTGTTATTTGCGTCACATCAAAGAAAGAGTCTCTAAGAATTATTGGCCTCTGAAGTCATTTAATTATGATTAAGAGAACTAAGAACTAATGTAAATGGTATTTTATACCCCAGTGAATTAAAGTATGAGATCTAGTCAAGGTGAATAAGATTTACAGCCAAAACTCATGCAACCTTACAGTAATTTCATGACACTTTTACTACTAGCCTAGACGTTTTTGTTCTTGAAATAATTAAAAGTACATGAGCAAATTTTACTCTTTGGATGCTTAAAATAAACCAGAGAAAAGAGAATGGGTTGCTTCTCAAGTGACCCATGCACTTCTACTTTTATTATAAAAGGAACAAAGATTATGCAGGACAAATACAAACTTCAGATTTTACTTAGAAAAGGAAGGAAAAAGAAAAAGAAGCATAGTAGAATGCTCACAAATCTCTTCCATTTGGACTAAATCTGACACAGATTAAAGTCTCAAAACTCATCTCTGGCTAATCCCAAATACCTGCCTGCTGAAGAACACGTTTGTTATGTTGGGACCCTATGCATAATAGGAGCAAGTCAAATCAGCCAACTCACTTTAAAGGTACTAATGGTCTTCTCACAGATTTTTAAGGAAAACTGGTCCCAGGTATTTGCCTTCAAGCAGAATTAAGAGTGTCCAAGCAGAAGTGCATAACATATCAATGAAAGAATAGTTATATTTCACAGCTTTTCCAGCTGGAAGTAAACTCATTTTCCAGTGACAACTGTTAATCCACTCTCTTCGAGAGTGGCTGTTTGAAAGGCTCCAGGTAAGGAACAGAAACTTGGCTGACAGAAGAAAGTACCAGATGGCTGCTGGGATGGGAAAAAAACTGAAGGGAAGAAAATGGTGAAATATGAGTTGTAGAAATAAGGATCGAATCACAATCACAATGTAAGTAGAGAACCAGAGCCTTCGGGTTTTAACAGGAGCCATGTTTGCAACGAAGCATCTCCCCAAGGCACAAACTGGGTGGCCTCAAGAGGCCCTTAAAATGCAACAGAACATTAACAAATTGCATAAATTAAACAAATAAAGAGTGCTCTTTGAACAGTCTCTTTTGGCTCATGTGGCCATACACTTTTGCACAAAGTGATCCCCTTGTACCTCTTACACATAAACTGTGCACTTTTCCAACCTTTTAACAGAACTTTAAAATTCCCAGTAACCTGTTTAGGAATCAAAGGGATCAAAATCCACATGCTAAAAAATACTAATATAAATGTCCATGCTGAGGTAGTAGATCTTGTCTTTGGTAGAAAATGGTGTGGAAGAAAAGGAACCGTGGGCCCAAAATTAAGCTCTAAAGATAAAACAGGAGCACCAATGAGAGAATTTACGAAATACAGTCTTGACTTATTGATCACCTCCTTCTGGCTCTAGACACTAAAGTTAGTAACTTTAAATCTGTCTCATTTTAACTTGCCTTCAGAAATACTGTCCTAAAGGAAGCTACTAATACTACATTAATTCATAAGTATCCAGATTTGTATAAATTTGGCATATTTGTAGAGTAGCCACCAGCAGGGGACAAGCACAGTGATGGTGGGATATAATCCCCTGAAAGAATAGGGCCACCACTGTCAGCTGTGCTGGGTCACAATAGCTCAGGCCTCCATTTCATAACCATCCTGACAAGCTGTGTTTTAGGGGGATTTCTTTCAAACAGTTCCTGTTAAAGCTGTTTGGGAAATAATGAGTTCTGCATTTCCCACAGCAAACTCAGCACAGCGTGGTTGTTCTGAGCTACCTCAGACACCCAGACTCGTCACAGCCGTACTTAGACACACACTTCTGTCACCCCTTCCAAGACACAGCACTGCAAACCAGCCTTCCAGAATATCCCCATTTTCCCTTGCCTTTCCTTCCATTAGATGATCCTCAGCCCGACTGGTATGAGAGACTTCATTAAAACATTCCAGTTGAACTGAACTAGCTGATTCTTACTGCCAATGAAATTGCTTTTTCTAAGAAGTCTGTGTAAAAGACCAGCACCTGGAGACAGGAGATTGCTCAGGGGATTGGTAACAGGCTGTGGAATATTTAATCTCTAGGGCACTGGCTCGAATCCAGAGTCAGGACCAAACGAGAAGCATCAGTCTCTTAGGCAGGCTGCCACATGACACCTTTAAATATCATAGAGCCTCACTCAGGAGAGCCCTTACCAGCCCTCTGCTGAGAAACTTCCTCCTCCCTCCAGTCTGAACCTCACAGCTGAGACAAGATGGAAGGCTGTAATTCAGCAATGTGCAAAATGTTATGCCAACGCAAAATAAAAGTTTGTGCAACTTTTAGTGCAACTGCCTGAGCAATGCCATGAACTAGATTTAATGGTCTTTCAGAAGAGGGATATGTAGGCTCATGATTTTTCTGTTGAGAAATAGTCCCACTATAACACAAGAGACAAATGACAGCAGTTCTCTATGCCCAGAGCATAGAGGCTACATGCAGTTATGCCAATAATCTTTCATTTCCTCCATACTGAATCTTTATGGATCAATAATCCAACTAAAAATCCTTCATAATGACTTAGTATGAAAATGAGAAAATCATTTTAATGGAAATGAAAACGTAGGGACCATCAAAACTTTAAAGATCACTTAAAGCCAAATGACACAATGGAAGTTGAGTGTGTTTTAAACAAAAGACATTCCCCTGCACCTTTTCCCATACACAGCAGCAGCAGCTCTCCGCTCCTTCTCTGTGATGGCGTTGGAAAGAAAATTCCTGTGCCGCTCCCTTCCCTCCTCCTGTGTTATCATTGTCCACAGCAGATTTCTTCACACCCTTCATTACTCCTGATCCTCTTACTATTTGAGTAAAGACAAAATTATTTCCACTTGATGTTTGGTATCACTGTTCATCTCAATGAAAATCCAGTAACTCCCTCTATTAGTGACTGAGGAGGTCTGTGACTGTACAGTATCAGTGAAAGCACAGCTGGAGAAATAAAACCCATCTAAATAGCTGAAAAGATAGGTAAAAGTCTGGGCAGGGATCCAAAAACACTAAACTACAGACTCCCAACATCTGGTTCAGGGTGGATTCCAAGAAAGACAGAAAGAGAGAAAAAGAAAGACAGGAAAAAAAAAAAAAAAGAATTGATTTATCTGTAGAATTTTTACATAAGGTTTTCATTTAAATTTTTAATTCATCAAAAATTTTACTCCATTATTGTGCTTTAATTTCTTCACCTTACTGCATCCTGTTGCTTCACTCAGAAGGAAGCAGTGCCTTGGACAGGAGTTATAAGCAGCCCTCAGTTTCATACTTTCATATCTTACTGTGATAAAAGCAATTACAGGTAAAAACCTCTAAACCTTATTGCTCAGCCTCTCTCTCTTTTCAGCTAGGACTGGCTTTCTATACTGATTTCATGGCCTTTCAGACAAATCATTACAACGGAGCTAACCCTGTCAGCTCCTCAGCCTGTCCTGAGCACCACCTCAGCCTGTCTGAGCAAAACCCACCTGGCTATGCACCCACCTGAGGCACCCAGGGCTCCACCCCTGCTGTGTGAGGAGTATTTTCTGCTTTGAACACTTTTATTAGCTGAGAGCTTCTGTGAGGACTTCAGAGACAACATAATTTTCAAAAGCTCATAGATGACTTAAAATCATAAAAGCCCCCCTGTTTTTCAGGGATGTTTCCGCTCTTAATGTACCTGAACTCTTTCCAAACTCCTGCCTCCCCAAGATAAAAGAGCAGATCACCCATCCCACACAGAACTGCCTGTTCTGGCCGCACAGAATGCTCCAGGCTGTCAATACTGTCACTGTGCCCTGTTGCAGGTAGGACTCTTCCCTCCAACTGCTGCCAGTGGCATCCAAACCTCAAGAACTGCACCCGCAATAATCATTAAATGCACAAACGAGATAATGAGAAGCTCTGAAAAGTCTCCAGACAATTTCAAATTTGCCTACTTTGTGCTTCAGCACGGCCTTGCTCAGAGCTGAGCCATGAGTGTTTGTGTGCTTTCCAAGTGCTATTACATGCATACAAACACGGAAAGAGAAATAAATTCACGTGGGGTAACTGTGATTCTCCTGCCTGAGGACTAATTCCCCACTACATTTAGGCACGGTGTGCATTTTCCTACTTTCTCCTCTCTCCAAACAGAAAGATGGTTCAAGACAGAGTTCAGGACTTGGCACTGAGCAAGTGCACAGCCAGGCTGGACACGACTCTCTTGTCTCTTCTGCTGTGCCCTGCTGTGCCCTGGCCAGAGGCACCCCAGAATAAATTTCCATCAGAAAACCTTTTATGCAACAAGGTAGCGCCTTCCAGGTAGTACAGACTGCCAGGATGATGGCAGTGGGCCACCACTCATGCCTCTGAACCTGTGATGAGCTTTCCACTCAGGAAAGGAGGCAATGACATTACTGAAAGGGGAATCTCATTAGGGCAGTGGCAGGTAATGAGAAGGAGATGAATTCTGTCCCTCAGAAACAAAATCCCTGAGAAATAAGAAAACTACAGTTCTTGAAGATCAGTGCAATTTATTCCTTAAGAAGGAGCCTAAGGGCAAGAATTACACATGCATATTATTCAAACCTGAATTCTTTTCTTGAAACTCTCTTTAAATTGTGCCAGTTTACAGGACCATCTTTTCTACCTGCTCCCAGCTTGCTGCCACAGAAGATCAGCTTTCTCCCCCTGCCTGTCCTCCTCCTGCCCACACCATCTCACTTCTCCCTTCGCCTCAGTCCTGGCTTGAAGTGACCCTTAGGAAGCACACTGAGCTCTCCAGACCACCAGAAAACAACTGACTTTCACTCTGAAAATATTTGACTGATGCTCCACTGCCCCAGGCAGAAGAAGGAGAATAAAGCAGCTTACTGCATAGTTGACAAAGCACAAGTGCTTTGAAAAATGACTGATGGGCCCTCCACCCCATACCTTTGTGCTACCCACATCAGTCTACATGTGTATTTTCACACCCAGGCTCCCAGATCACACACGGAACTAAAGGAACCGTCCCAAATGAGAGAGGCAGTTTCAAATCAAACAGCATCTCCCTCCGGGATACACTAACACCCCTTTATAATAGAAGTGACAGAGAAGTTGCATGAAATGCCCTGCTTCAATCCAATACCTTTTACCCCATTTCCTGCAGTTATTAGATTCTTCTGCAACCAAGTAATCTGGCAGAAAACTAACTACAAGAGACAGGACAGGACAGAAAGTTTTCACCTGAAGTTGTTTGCAATGGGTTTGGAAATTGGTTGGTTTGGAGATTAGCAGGTACCAGCTGATACACAGCTTTGGGTTAAAAATGGGGTGAAGGAGGAGAGGGAAAATGTCTGAACTCAGCCTTCATGACTGGCCGTGGCAGGGAGAATTAACTAAAGCATTTCACAAATAATTACATTAGACTAAGTAAAAATCTAGCTTTATACAGAATGCATTTTTGCAGCCTATGAGGCACTTGAGAAGATGAATCAAGACAGTCAAAAGCAGATTTATATCATTCCTTTACAAGGTTCCTGCTTCTAGGCAGATCTCTACACAAACAGACCAAAACCCTCCCCGAGACAGCCCGGCTTCATCCCATGCAATGAAGGCAACACACCAAGGCAGGCAAGCTGAAAGGAAGTCCCTTTTTTCTACATCTCAGCCCTTTGGCTTTCCACCACCTGGACACCACTTTTAAAACGATGACCTCATCATTTATCATTTTACCTTTCAGTGCTTTACTTAATACATGACCTGCTCAGTAAAATATTTGCAGACTTGGTACTCTGGTGCTTTATCCCATTACAAAGGCACGCATAACATTTCACATCTCTGTCATGCAGGTGGTCCTCTGTTCTGACTCAAGGCCAAACAGAATATAAAGTTAGGCCAGTTCAGCAGTGTAGGTGAAGGCATCTGAGCTGAGGAAGGGGAGTACAGTAACTAGAGATGCCAGTTATGGCTATCCATTTCAAAGATAGCGCTAATTTATTTATTTGGCTTACAGTGACCAAATCCATCTGTCCAGTACAGATGATCTACCGCAAGACGTCTAAGAATCACCACAAATCAACTTTTTTTTATTCAAATTGTTCACATATGTACCAAGGAGCCACAGAAAGGTGTATTAATGGTCCAGTTCTTTCAGGCAATTCCACTCCATTAAATATTATGAGTACACATGTCTGGGAAGGAGAAGAACAGAGGAAAAGAATTTCCCAGTTTGTTTTTAGAATGTTAAACAGTGCAAAACATCATGCATTTTTAGTTAATTTCTCTGTTTTTTTTCTTCATTCCAATAAAATATTTCCTGTGCTACATGATCTCTCTCTCTTAATGGTTCTACACCAGATGATCTGTTTGCAAGTATCTTCAGACACGGTGATTTTGATTTACAACTAGCAAATAGAATGTATCGATGAAGTACAGACAGGATTTTCAGTGCACGCAGGAGGCCTTTCTTTGCAGCTTATTTACAAAACCCAACTGGTTTTGATTTCTATTTATATTCCTCACTAGGGACACAGATGTGAAATTTGGTGCTTACAGCACTGAGAGGTCCCAGGACTGTTGCCACGCTCAAAGATGACACTGTGAACTGGGGACTCCGTGACATACAGGTCCCTCCCAGTTTCAGCTATTTACAGGCTTTTCAAAAAGAAACACAGCAAAGAAGAGTCAGGAAGGAGATTCCTTCTGAAGTCCAGCTGTCAGTAGCACATCCCTTCAATTCTGGTACAGAGCTTGCCTGAGCAAGGACTGGCACGAGAACAAAAGGGCAGATCCAGAGACACACAGGAGACAGAACCTAAGAGTGAAAAGAGCCTTACAGAGCTCTGTATTATGAAAGGCTGCTAAGGAAATTGTTGGGTCCACAGTGACTGACTTCCTATTCTTTCCCTTTTTTTTCAAAGCCTCAGCTATTCTGTTCTCAAATTAAGATCTGGCTTAGCTTTTAGAAAGACATGAATAATAATAAAACCATATTGCTGCACATATGACTTGTGATTAAGCAGCTCTCTGGGTTATATACAGAGGAAATGTCTGAAAAGGCACTGGCTGACACTTATCAGAGAATTTGGAAATGGAAATTACAGCAAAAGAAAGTAAATTAGCCAAGAATTTAAAAAGAAACAGGATATAATGATCAAATAGATGACATCAAATTACAAACCCAGATCAGGAACCAATGCACCAACCTCAGGAAGACATGCGCTCAAGCTGGTGACACCATATTTATGTATGTCCTATGTCATTCAGACATTTTCTGGTGGTTTCATTAAAGATACAAAGCACACGATTTTGAACTCCTGGTTTTTTGTCTGTGTTGTATATCATCACTAGTTTTCCAGAGCTTTTTAGGTTACTCAAGTAAGTCCACATTCGTAATTCTGTTGCTCAAATTCTACTTTATGTCAGTGTTGGAAGGGAGAGCTTTCCAGCAGTTTGCTGATTGTGAAGAAAGAGTACAGCATTTTTCAAGACATGAGTTAATGAGTCATACTGTTTGTGTTTCCCAAATAAATTAATAACAACAACTAACAATTCATTCCTAAAGTTCCTGCATGCCCACAATTCCAACCAACTGCAGTGGAAGCCAGAAATGCTCTGCAGCTTTGGAAATGAAAGCTGTCCTATGTCCTTTCCAGCAGAAATTTCTACAGATGAATCCAATGATGGCTAAAAAGGGACCTTTAAAATCTTTGGAAACCAAATTTTAAAACAAATATCATAGACCAGTAAAACACAATAAGCTTGTTTATAGAACAGAGTCTTCTGAGACTATTACTCCCTCTGCATGTGCAACCTGCCATTGAGCAGGAACGTCTATATTTATTAGGGCTATCGCCATAGACAACACTATCATTAGTATTATTTGTAACCAATTTTTCCCAACAGATTATTGACAGCATGGGTAGAGCAATCCAAGTAGAAAAATGCTCACTTCTGTGGAATCACCATCACTTGGCAAGAAAAGCTGAAACCTGAACTCATGTCCCGGATGAATATTTTAGATGTGTGTAGGTATTCTTGGTGCCTGTAGCACATCTGCATGCAAGGATCTCAGAGGTTTGGGGGGGCTGTTAGTTTGGGGGGCTGTTTTCTCGTTGTTTTTTTTTTTAACAAGCTGGGTTAGCATTCCCTTCTCTGTGGGAAGGGAAGAGGTGGCTCAGGACAGTGCACGGGTTTGCTCAGCACGAGGCACTTCAATGCGAACAGGGCTCAGCCTTCCAGCACGCCCGCTGCTGTGCAGCTCTCCTGGGTGGGCAGCTTTGAGCAGTTCAATTCAGGAATGTACAGTAACACACAAAGCCACTTGAGCTCCTGCAGCTGCCAGACAATTGGCTTCATTTTGCCCTGAAAGAAATGCCCCGAGCCCGGGACTCTGCTCGGCCGTTAGCAAGCGGAGCGCGGAGCCCAGCAGCGCGGCGTGGCCGTGGGTCAGGGCGGGGAGCTGGAGCCGAGGGCAGCCGGCACTTCACCTGTGTGGGGAGAGGAAGGCAGGGCAGCCGGGGTTATGTAAGCAAATTCCCGGCTGGAATGCGCAGAATGTACACAGAGGGTGTGCCGGGCAGGCCGGGAGCTGGGGGCCAGGGAAGAGCCTCCCAGCCCATGGGCAACAGGTTCCCTGACAAAAGGCGTTCCCAAAACGCAGCTCGTGTTCTCTGCTCCTGCGGCTCTGCCTGCCCTCGCACTCAGAGACACAAAAGTCATCAGATACGAGCGTGGCCAGCACAGTGAACTATTTAATGATAGATACTAAGACAATCATGAATCAAACAGTCAACATTTCTCCAGCGGCCTCATCTCCTTCCTGAAAGGCAAGACTTCTGCAATTGTTGGCAAAAATAGTGTAGGCAAGATATACAATCAAAGGTAAAGAAAAAATTTCACACCATTTCCGGAGCAGTCTGGGTTTTAGGCTCTTGCTACTTTGGATTTTTTCACCTGACTAATTAACACATCCCTCCCTAAAATCTATTCAAAACCCCAAGCACCTAAGGGGAAAAAAAGAATATTTCAATATTCAATGAGTCTGCTCTAACCACTGAAATGCTCCTTTTGTTTTTCTCCTCAGGTGGCACTTGAAGCAATCAAACCCAACTGGTAAAGGTATTGAAAGTAAGTCTGCTTTAAATTTACAGATGTTTGTAAAGCAAGTACTTATGAAATCATGGAATAAAATCTCATCCAGCTGAGAGGTAGATTTATCTAACTAATGTGCAAACCCAGGGATCTGAGTAAATTTGTGTGTTGAATACATTTACTAAATACTTGACCATTGGCTTTGCAAACCTGCTGTGGGCATACAAAGTGTGCCTGAACATCCTCTGCCTTCAGTGCAAAGCAAGTTAAGGACAGAATTCCACTCCTGCACAGCTACAGCACTGCATCCTGTAAGTGTTTTGTGACTGCCAACAAGAAATCCGAGTTAAACTATCTGCAGTGGTACTTGAACTAGCTCTACTGATCAGAACTAATTATAAGAAAAGTTCACACATTGAATGTCAAAGATGAATTCACAGAGGAAATATAACACATGAAACACATGTTCCAGACATGCTGTTCAAAACAAATCTGAAAAAAATAAGGTCAAGGGACCTGGAATATTTCTCACAGAGATTCTGCAAGCTAAGTAGTGAAATGGCGTTAAATAAATTACATGGTTTCAAATTACTCACTCTGCAACTGCAGACTACAGAAGAGTGTGGCTCTTTGGGATACCTGCTAGAGCACAACAAATGTGTCTGGAGAAACACACAAAGAAGAGCAGAAACTCTTGGATACTGTGTAACTGTTGGCCGTGACTTTCTGTTTCATGAAGGGCAAACTCCTCTTCGGGAGCAGAATGGTGAGTGGATTCACTACGGAGCTCTGTACTGAGAAATTGAGAAGAGAAGCATTAGCAGGAACTGGACACAGACATGTAAGCTCACAGGCTTCTCTGAAGCCCTCTCACACCAGCTCTGGGCAGAACTCAGTGCAGGATTGGGGCACTAAGGTAAATTTAACTTAGAACCAGACGTAGCTCCCAGCATTTGGTTAATTTTGCAGGTCCAAAGCTTCACACAATTGTGTGACCACTGTTTCCTGAGGTAACAATGTCCTCTTTTCAAAAAGGGATTGTTCACCGTGCATTCAGCTTCTGTTAGAAAAGGGATCCCCAATTCTTCTGGAAATTTCATATTCTCAAGTGCCATTTTTCATAGAAATGGCCTCATTTTTGAGTTCATAGACAGCGGAAAAAGCAATAAAACCTTTAGATGCGAGGTGATTTGTCATCTTGCTAGAAATACTTTACCACAATTCTAATTCCACCATCCCAGGAAAGGCTGCCTGTAACACACTGAGAGCCAGCTTGGGCTGTGAGCCAGCAAAGCACTCCAGCATGATTTCAGCTTTCACTGTACCACTGCCTGGAGTGAGATGACTTAAAAACCATTACAATTAAAAAGCCTAAATGGGTTGCTCATTTAGAGCCTTGGTGTGAACTTCCTAGAGTGAGTATCATAGCACACAGCTACACCATTTTGAGTTTATAATGCCCTACCACATGGTCCAACCTGAATAAGGCCCTACAGATGAGCTCCAGGTGAAATTAGATGGGAATGGACAATATTTGCAAAAGGCCCTCAGCAGAGGCCTTTGTATTCAAGAGTCTTTTATCCCACTGTAGGTGAGAGTATACTTTATACATCCCAGGAGGAAAATAACTTTTCAGAAAGCTCTCAAGGAAAGATAAAGAGTACAGACAGAAAAGCTATTGTGCATAAATCCAGGTGGAATCATAAGTCTTTCTCAAAATGCTGAAAGAATAAATCCCCCTCCCACAAACTACAGGAAAAGATGTGGTTCCCATACACATCTGAGTGGCAAAGCAACTTCCCACATAGTCACATCTGCCTCCTTTTTGGTCTGATTCGTTGCTTAAATTCTGCCATGAGAGTAAATACAAGAGGGGGCAAGGGGCTGTATAGGCACCTGGTCAGGGCAAGGAGAAAAGGAGGGAAGAGGACTTGTACCTTCGATATTTGCATATGAATTTGGCTTCAGCCTTCATGGCGTTTACATGCCTTTGAACACTTTCTGTTTTTTTCTGCATTCTTCACTGCTCCATTTTATTTATTTTCACCTTCTGCTTCTCAGATCTTCTGCCAGACTGCTTATTTAATTCTACTTGTTGCACTGAAAACACCATTGTTGTCATCCAAATTAATCCCTGAACATAATAAAAACCTCCAAATAGCTCAGACGACCAGTTCTCCATCCTTTGGTCTCTCTTCAAGTACAGTATGAAAAGCCAGGTCTTGGGAGCTCTGACCAGTCCTAGGTACATGGCCTTTTAGTGGGCAGAGGAGGCTTTTCCTTCTCCACCAATCTCTTCCTTTCACCAGCTGAGACTGCTCAGAGTCCCCCACCATCTCCAGCCCAGTTAGCCCCTCTTCCCAGGTAATCCATTGCAAACCTTGATGATTTCCAAATAAACTTGGTACTTTTGAAATATTGCCTTCTGTGACAGGTTAGCTGAGAAGCAAGATAAACTAGGATTTATCTTAAGGATGAGGGAAGGGAACCATCTCCAAAGAGTCTGTGCCGAAGCAGCAGGACACTCTAGCTACAGATTTCCTGTTGGGTTTTCTATGTTCCTCTCTGTTCAAACTGCACAGTGGAAAAAAAAAATCAGGAAAAATAAGACTAGACAAAAAGAGGCAAGACAAGACAAGGAAAAAAAAAAAAAAGAAACACGGTAGGAGCAATATTTTTCCCAAACCTGTATTGCCATTATCTGCCCTCATCCTCAACCTTTTTCCCTTGCAGTCTTCCCAGAGATGAGAAGGGCTCTGAAAAGACTAAACACTCTTTTTCTTGCTGGCTTTGTCCAGTCTCTCAGTACTGTATTTTTCAAGGATAGCTCACTGATTAGCCTTCATAATAATTTTTCATTTCCTTGATTTGAACTAGATTGCAAATAAATATCATAATGTGAGCTTAAACAGCACATCAGTGAGAAAA
The DNA here is from genome assembly GCA_013399875.1 of Gymnorhina tibicen. Classification (NCBI taxonomy): domain Eukaryota; kingdom Metazoa; phylum Chordata; class Aves; order Passeriformes; family Artamidae; genus Gymnorhina; species Gymnorhina tibicen. The sequence continues at coordinate 172,424 of VXAZ01002618.1, forward strand.
AATATTCACTTGAAATATAAGCAAAATACTCACACTGAGAATGTAATAATTTCTGAAGCTGTCTCTAACTTTTAAAGGGCTACTTTAGACCTATTCCTACAGTCTCCACGACTCCCATTTGATTTTTTCACATAGAATTTACAATTATTCCTACCATTTATGTCATCCAATAGCACTTCTAAATTAGAAAACCAGACTGGAACTTCAGCAGCCTGTCTGAGTATTAACCAATCTCGGCTCCTCTGCTCTGACAAAGCCCTGGCTGAGAGATAAAAAAGAATCACATACCTTACTTGTTAAGAGTTATTCATGCCAACTCTTCCTCTTGCTGCTATGCACTAATCACAGATTAGAAAGCATTTTCATGTTGTCAACACAGAGACCTTATGTGAATACAGATGTGAGAAATAAATCAAAAAAGTAACAAAATCTTTGAACGTATGCTTATGCTAATTTAGCAAAGAATTAATTGGCCAGAATCTATGCAGGCTGCTCTCCAGTCTGTGGATATGTAAGATGCTATTTTAGCAACCAGTCTGTTTTTAAAAGTGAGTCTTTAACAACAAAAAGTGTGATTAAACCCAAAACATTTTAAGCATCCACTTTTTGTGCTCTCTTGATTTTGCCATTCACTGGTTTGGGGAAGCCAAATTGTAGCTTTCTGCTTCATTTTCTGTTCATACCAGGTTCCCTTTTTAGCTCTGACACTAAACACAGCAGGACCGTGTTTAAATAAAAACATGCGGTTTCCAGGGGTATTGTGGATGTATTTTCCAACTCACAGATATTCCCACTCGTATCAGACTCTGTAAAAAACAAAACAAAAAGCTAAGTCTAACCCACATTTTAATCCTAAACTATCTGTCTGTAGGCCTTTAATCCTGAAAGATAAAACCAGAATAAGATCATTACATTTATGCAGAGCAAAAAGCCCTCCTAAAACAAAGCCTTTTAACTGTGGGGAGTTTCCCTGAGTATTTTGCCATGTACTGAAATAGCCAATTGTTTCAGGAGGTCTGAGGCACGAGCAAAAGTTCAACGCTGACATTTCCAGCCTCAGCAGAAAAATTATTCTGTCGTTTGAAAAAGTTTTTACCACCTTGTAGATGCTCTTTCCCATGCCAGTGTTTCTATCCTCTCAGAACTGCATAAGAGGGATACTCTTCCTCATTTTAACTTGGCTGCCATCAATAAGGGCTAACTGATAGAGAAGAAAGTAATGTGCATAGTTGCCTCTCCACAGCTCTGGAATCCTTTGAACTAGGAGCCCCTCAAAGCTTTCACTGAAAGGCAGATTTTTGCACTTGGACTGGGGCTGATATCCTTGAAACCATAATATTTACATTCTTTCTCTTTTATATTGCTTTTCCTACATGCTTCCACGAGACAGTTAAAAATAGAAGGTGAGACACTCTAGCTGCACAGAAGGCTATCTGGCAGGGTGGTTCTCCCCGCGGCTTCTCCGTGCCTGTTCCTTTTTGATGAGTAGGGGAAATACCTCCTAGGTCAGTCCATGCCTCTCCTCCTGCTCCTGCCAGGGAAGGTTCCTACACTGCAGCTCTCCACCCTGGCTCACGCCCAAGAGGCTACAGGATCTCTTGCACAGGTTACGTAATGAAGGATGCTGAGAGCTTCATGTGCTGACCTGGAAAACTAAATCGGTTCTCCCCTGAAGGATCTATTTGAGATTCTGCTTCAGTTTATCTGACTTCCATGTCACCTCGTCTGCCATCCATGCCTGTGCTGGAGGTTATCTGACATTGCAGCACTTCAGCAAAATTTTAGGAATTTGCTCTTTCCTACTGCATGTTGTCAATATATTTTTCAAGCAAATTGAGTTGTCTTTTCAAAAATGTCACTTTCTTGAGGTCTCCTCATAGTAACTCATCTCTTGAATATTGAAATCTAATACAGAAAGAAGTTTCATCCCATCCTAGCCCTTTCCTCTCAGAATGTTTCCTGCACATTGCTTTCCATGCTTACTTGGGGAATCTCCAAACTCTAACCAGTGTGGGAAGAGCAAGACCTGTCACTCCTCTTGATGTAGGATACAGCTGAAGGATAATACACAGAAGGAGTGGTTCTTGAAATCTCTCGGATCAGTCACCATTTCTTTATAAATTGTATTGTTATGGTTTAGAAAGCAGCAATGTTCACATGCATCTGATTTTTTTCATTCCAAATGCATTTCTTTCCTATAAATAATGTTTAAATCTGTTTAACTGTATTTCAACTGTGAAAAGGAAAATGTGACTAAATGATTTAACTAATTTTACTTCTTCCTCGCTTTATTTGTGACTGGTTTTTTGCTGTTCTTTATGCTTGATTATTCTTTCATTTTGTCTGCCAAATGACCTCTCAATGTAGATTCCTCCTCAAATCCAGTAATTTCTCCACCTCTACGCTTTCCTTTAAATGCAACCAATGGCTTGTCTCTTTTAGGCTTTAAATCTTTTCACTAGGCCTACACTTTGTGTTTATTTGTACAATATCTGATTAATTTGCAATCCTTTGAAAATTCTTACTAATATTTTAGTAGGTTTTTTCCCCTCACACTTAGGAAGTGATACAGTGTTTGTCTTTTCTGAAGCCAGAGAGATAAAACAGTGATCCATAACTACATGGACAAAGCACAGTGGAAAAATTAGGTGGTTTCAGCCAAAAAAACTAACAATCAAGAACCTTTTGGCAGGTCTGAATTTTAACTTAAAGCTGCAAAATACATCATTTGAGACAGTTTCAAGTCTTGACCAAATCTTTACTGGAAATTACAGTAGCAAAACAAAGCAGAGTCTCCTGAGACAGCCTCACATCTCAGCTAACAGAGTTAATCACCTGGCAGCTCGCAAGCATTTATTTCACGTAAGAGGGAATGTTCCAGATGATTCTGGAATTTGATGGAAAAGATTGTTGAATTCAATAATACTCAAACTCTGGCAGCACTAGTCAATGTCAAACTTGCTGGGTCCAAAATATGATTTCTCTTCAAATATTATTTCCTCCTCATTGAGTTTAAACTCTTTGAGGCTCCAACTTACACTTGTTCTTTGCAAGACCAACTGGCAAGAAATTTTACAGACAAAACCCAAACAATTCACCCTGGGGCCTCACCATAAACAAAGTCATATATGAATGCTATTTTTATTACAAAAGCTGTAAAGATTTCCTGGAAGCTGATCTGTGAAGCTGCTGAATGCTACATACCTAGCCGAGGTTTCCATCATACTGCCTCCAACTCCATGGACTTTCCAGGAGAGAGGAAGATTTTGAATATCCTATTCCAGCAGTGGTGCTTAGGTTGAAGGAGAGCATCATTAGCCAGAGTTTAATAAATTTATTATTCTGATCAAGCATTAATTTTTTTCTTCTGGAGAGGGCAGTAGCATCTATGCACAGATCACTTAATTGCCTTTCTGCCTTTTCACTTGAGTGCCAGGAGAGAATAATATTGCCCTTAATAAGTGGAAGATGTGACAAAGAGAGACAGACACTTTTGCAACACGTGACAAACTGGTTTCATACTCTCTCCTCCCCATTTTAGATCGTCAGCACGAGTCATGTCTTCATCTCTTCTCCAGTTTGTTTGGCAACCATAGCTGCTGTCAGTCACCTTCACACACAGGTCACAAGCTCTGAAAAACAGTAGCTGCTCAATCACACAATTCTCACGAAGCTGACCTTTTCAAGTAAATTGATTTTATTTTTCCAGATCAAGCTTGCATCAAAAATATCCCACCAGATAAATATAGCTGAGGAAATAGAGCCCAAACACCATATGGGCAAGCTGCAACAATGCCATTAATCTGCTCACCTGCCTGTCCTGCCTCCTCCCACCCCAGCCCCACATCAACTCCAGATCTTTCAGATGTCTTTAATGTTTAGTTAAACAAAGAAGGTCTTTTCCTCTGTTCCAAGTCTTTCAGTTACTTGCCTAAATAGTTCTAAGTGACAGTTTTTTGCATACAGCTCTCTGCCTCCTTTCCAGCATTATGCAGACCACCCAACACTCAGCTGCTTTACCCTCCCTTCTCCTCCTACAGCTCGTTGCATCTTGGGTTGAAATTTCTCAGAGGATCAACAACACAACACGTGTTCACCTTGTAATAGATTCAGCATGTAATAGACGAAGCCCTGATCCTAACTGGTCCTTGGATGCTATCAGAATACAAAGTGACACCATATATTTTTGGTTTTAAAATAAGCTTCTGATTCATGCCCCCCTGGTATTGGCAAGACCATGTGAGTGTGACAGAAATAAACCGTGTGACCTCCATATCAGCAGGGGATCTGCTTTAGGTTGTGCTCACAAAGCAGAAATGGGAGAAGGGGGAGCCAAACAGGCAGCACTTCAACCTCTCTCCTCCCCCTCTCTGTTATACCCTAGCCCTTCAGGGCTATACTTCCATCCTCCAGGCCTTCCTTCCGGCCTAAACTTCTGTTTGCTTCACAGTGTCCTCTCAAAACATTTCCAAATTCTACAAAAGAAGCAGCATTAGTCTATTTTTTCTTAAAATCTACATTGAGTGTCAGAGAGCAAGCTACTGTCAAGCAGGCAAGCTCTAAATGTCTTTCCAAACAGAGATTACTTTGTTGAATAAAAAGCATTTCAGAGCCAAGGAATGATCTTGTTTATTTTCTTATCTCCTTGATGAAACAGAACTAATTTCTCTCACGTTCAAAGAGATGGTGTTCAGAGAGAGCTCCATTTTTAGAACTGCAACTCCTAACATTCCCATTAGGTTCTCCTTGCAGTTTAAACTTTTGCCAGCAAAATACAGACAAACCTGTTAGGTGTGGTCTGATGCCCATTCAGGAGGTCTCTCACACCATATGTTTCTAATGGTTCTAACCAATGATTAAATCAATCTAAAAGAACAAGAGCTGTGTGAAAGGAGAAAAGAACTTTATCTAAAAATGAAAGAAAATTCAATCAAGTGTCACTTTCTGAGATTTAAAAGGTGTTACATCTCCCAGCAGGTGCTAAAGACAGGAAAACCTCACTCAGTTATCAGTGCTCTCCCTCCTGTGTACAGAGCAATGGGTTCTGTTCCTCATCCACAAACCACAAGAGCAGTGAGCAGCTCTTCTAGTAGAAAACATGAAAGAATTTGCCTTAAAAATAAAAGATAAAAAAGACAAAATAGACCCTCCCACAAAAACCTCACTTGTCCTTTGGAACTCTTTAGAAATCCACTTGTTACTCTTTTCTTCATGTTTCCAATTGTAGAAATGTTGAGAATTACAGGGTAGTAGTCAGGCTTGAACTGTGTGTGTGTGACACGATGCACTCATTTGTGCAGGAGTGCAGGTTTACTTACAAAAGAGGTACAGAGTTTGTAATGGTAGTGTCACAACATTTTAGGGGAATACAATAACATGCAACTCCTGTACTTCAAGTCCTTGAGATAAAAACTGTTCCAACCAGTAAATAAGCTTTTCAGAACAACTACGTTTATAACCAAAAACTGACGTACTTGACTGCTCTGTAGTGGCACCAAATTACAGTGTCCACATTTGGGGATCCCACATAAAATCGCCTATATCAGGAGTGCATAATAAGGGAGTAAATTCACAGCTGAGCCATCTCTAGCCCTTGCCTGATATCCTCCCTCTGGGCGCACCCTCCCCTGGCCTGGACAGCGCTTCCATGACACCGCACAGCCTTTGCCACCACATGGCTCCATGTTGGGTACAGCACCTCTGTGTCCTTCTTCTTGTTGTCTGTGGAAGTGTCCTGGGGACACGGCTGTGCTGTGAGCACCCAGACAGGAGGACAGAGCCCGGTCAGTGCAGAGAGGCACCAATAAACCCTGCAGGAGACAGGCAGCTCTGCTGGTGTCCCTGTGCTCTGAGCCCCGTCCTGCTGCATCCCTGAGGAGCCAGGCTCAGTCTAACCAGGGAGGTGGATGAAAAGGATCATTATTTTGCTCCATCACAGCACATTCCTCGGACCCCAGCCCTCAGGGGCTTTACTGAACTTGCTGTGCGCTACACACACTTGGCTGTCTCATTAAACACCACGTTTGGCAAATTCTACCTGCCTTAGGCCATGTCTACACAGTAAAGCTTCGCCAAAGTTTTGCACACCCAAGGTCAGCTCAGGACATGGAAAATGCACATCCTCTAGCTGACACTGTTACAGTGGTGGGACTCTGGGGACTTGATCTTACCTGTGCTAGCAGCAGAGCAGGTGAGTGCACCTTCTGCTGTTTAGGAAGGTCAAGTCCCCAAGCCACCAAAAAACCTGCTGGCAGAATATGCTGTGCCTCCACGAGGTCGTCTGTCCTGTAGCCACAGCACAATAAATAGCTTTTGCTGCATGCACAAGACATACTAATTGCAAACTCTACCTGTAGACTCCCATCTGGCATCTCTTTGTTCACTTTCTCTTCCTTATACACCATTGAGCTCCTTAGCCTTTACTTTGGAAAAGTTGCCTCAGGATGTAACAGAAATTCTGTGTGAATTTTTCATGTTGTGTTTACAAAATACACAGGTTAAAACATGCTTTTGGAGCTCAGTTTCTTGCAGATATCAATTATACGAAGGCTCTTTTTGTTAAAAATACTATCAACGTTTCACTGGGGGAGACACATTCAATACCAAGAATGCAAACTGATGGGAGCCAAGGGAGTCAGTGATAGGCAAAGAGGGCAACATCAGGTCTTTGGGATTGTCACTGACACATCATGACAAACATTCCCAAGCATGCTCTGTGCAAAATAAACTGTGCCCTTTCTCCTTAAAATAAACATCCTGATATACTTACTGAAACCAGGAATGTGCCATTATTAATGATAATGTAGTGCAGGAGACAGCTTTTCTTAAGGTTACCCAAAATATTTTTGCTGCTTCATCAGATGTATTGTTAGAGCTCACCAAACCCAGAGCTGTGGTGCACCTGTTTTCTCTCAGACACATCTTATTTTTCTTCCTTGGAAGTCCCAGCTGGCGTCCAGGTTTTCTTAAATTGCTACCAGAGCTAATTGCTAAATTGCTACCAGAGCAATGCCCCAGAAGATGGGGAATTGCTTTCTGCGGTGAAAGGTGAACAAACGGGTGGACTCCGTGGACCAGAATGGCCAAGGAGATGCAAAGAGCTGGTGCTAAGACCAGCGTGGGAGGGAAGAGGGGATGTGACAGCCAGGCAGGCAACCACAGCAGTTTCAGGGGCTTTGTTTTGGGGGTGCTCAAAGCAGGAACATATTCGGGAGGCTCAGGGGAGAAAGGAGTAGCTTGGGGCTGGTAAAAAGCTGGCAAACAGGTGGTTCTGTTGGGAGTCGCTCAGCTATGAAATCAAACCCAGGGAAAATATTTACTGAAGGCCAGATTTGCTCCACCTGAAGGCACACAAGGCAGTCTGTTTTCTTCATTTGTTTTTTATTTCTTTTGCTTGTTTGGATGCTCTGTGATTTTATTCCAGTATTATTTTTAGGTGGTTTCTCATTTAAGGAGATGCTGTATTCAGCCTGATGGAATGGCTTCCCAGCCTCTGAGTGTTCTTCCCTCACAGAAAAATTAATCTCAAAGTAGTAACTGCAGCAAACCCAGCAGTGGAAAGAGCAAATGGCCAAAGCTAAAAGTAGGCAATGGTTTTGAACTTGAATCCAGGTGGGGAATAGAAACAGAATTCAACTCAGCCAGCAAACTCACAACTTGGTAAAGGCTTTGTTGAAACACTTGCAGAGAAATTATTGACCACAAAATCATGTATCATGTTAAAACCAACAATAACAACCACTAATAGCCTGTTCTGAGGAGCCTGTAATACTAAAATAATAACGATAATTTAAAAATGTAAGTAAATCTGGGCAATTGTATGCACACACAATGGAAAAGACTACTTTCCTGTGATATTCATCTCAAGAGGCAATATCAGCATTTTCACTCTCTGGCTTCAGGAACCGCATCAGGAAATCAAACAAATATTATCCCATATGTGCAGAGAACTTCTTTCTTCTTGTAACAAGCAAACAGAAATTATTTTCTTAATAAACATTGAACAGACAAAAGCATTACTGAGAAAGATCATAAGAGTAAGAAAAAAACCTGTGATATTGATGAAAACAAAAGCTTTCCTCCTTCCAGTCAGGAGCGGCTGGAATTGACACACATGGATTACTTATGGCTCGTGTTGCACAGAGGCAGCTTTGCAAGGTGCTCTGTGGATGGGACCGAGATGAGCCCGTTATGCTGCTGGGGACACCTTGGAAAATACCCACAAGTAATAAAACCATGGAAATAGATGATACAGCCAGATATACATAAGCCCAAAATGCCCAGTCAAGGCTAGATAGGGATTCTCTTTGGGGATGGGATCTCAAGAAGAAAATGGCTGTGCAGGAGGAAACTCCCAGGCTGAGAAATTCCAAGACTTGTCATTTTTCAGCAAATACACCACTCAAGGGATTTCAGGGAGTATCCCTAGAGAGCCTGGGACATGCTCCCTGAGCGCAAACCTGCACAGCCTGTTAAAATGTGATGAGTATTAGAAGGGACATAACTGGATGACAGCCTCAGTCCCACCACACTGGACATAGATTGTATCTCTAAGAACCTGAGCACGGTCAACACATGTTAAACTTTGTCTGCATCATGTTCCCATTGATTTTACACATGAAAGAGAGGTTGGGATATTGCATTAGCAAGCAAGGAAAATAGCATTAGAGATGGGCTGAAGAGTAATTCTAGGGTGGGTTCTTAGAAGTCTTCAATTCAAAGACCATTAGTTGCTACTGGAATAAACCACCCTGAAAACAGCACTTGTTGCGTTCTTCTAAGCAGCCAAGCATCTCTAGGTTTATATTTGCCAGGTTCCCCACCCTCATTATCTCCCTTATTTTAGGGAATGGAGTCCTCACCAAGCAAGATTAGTCTCCTGTGAGGGTCGTTACATTGCCAAAAATAATAAACAAGCAATAACTATTTTAAACTTAGGAAGATTTAAAATGAGATTCAGGGAAATGCTCGTTCCCTGCTTTCATTTTCAGGAAAAAAAGAAAAAAAATCTTCAGGGGAATTAAGGGGGAGAGGGCAATTCTTCCCTAGAGGTTCAAATATATCTCCCAGGCAGCACAAAAAAAATGCTGGTATTCTGTACCACCCAGTGCCTGCCCACTTCTATGCTTGATTGCCCCGATAAATCAGAAAACCTGTTTGTTACAGACTCTCCTTCCATTACAGCTGCTGCTCTGGTTAACATCTTCTGAATCATCCAATTCATCAGGATCACATACATGGGGCTTTAATCCTTTGATTTTTTAAGTTACTTTGTTCTGAATTTTTCGCTTCATCCCCTTACTGACAGAGGAACTGGATAAAGATAAATAAGTCAGAGTAGCATTGTTTTTCTGCCCTGCTTTTTACTCTGCAAGGGGAATAGGAAGGGGGGGAACAGGGTAGCTCTGCATTTCACAGTTCTTTAGTGATATCACTCAGTGTTGATGGTGCAGCCTCAAATTTGAAGAGTCTGAAAACCAGTCCTGAACTTCTGAAGTACGGTCTGCTTCCTTGTGTTCACCCAAACGTTAAAATGCTATTTTAAAAAAATGTATATTAAATAGACAAATAGCTTGGTGGTTATTCCAAGCCCTCCATCACTGCTATGCCTTTCAGTACTAATTTCTGTAAAAGGAACAAATCCAGGAATTGAGTTACAGCTGAAGTGTAATAGCTACATAAATTATAGGGAGTGTCAGAGTGAGAAGGGAAATGGGGAACACAGCAGGTCAAATGCTTGCTAATGGGCTCTCGAGTCATTCACCTGCTCAAATCAAAATCAGACATGAGTACAAATCTGGAAGGACAGAGGAGAATATACCTAGAGCACTGCTTCTCTCAGCACGATTTTAGGATTAATGCACACAAACACCCGCCATGTTCATCCCCATGTCCCTGGCAGTCACTCCCAGCATGTATCTGGTCCAGCCTACCTAGGCTGATTCCCTGGGTTTGTGCCAAGTGAAGAATATGCTTGAAGAGCAGTGACAACACCAGCCTGCAGCCCTTCAGGGGACTCTAGCAGCAAGGCCTCCTCCTCCCCAGGGAGGACTGAAGCAAACACAAAGACATCCCTGAAGGATCCAGCTTCCTCCTCTGCCTGCCCAGTACTCAACCCATGGGAATCCCAGCCCCTCGGCACTGCCACAATGCAATAAATCATAGTAACCACCCGTACCTGGGGGGAGCACAAATCTCTGATGGTGTTAGTACATTTTTACATAGCACACACGTAACACACACAGATATGAGAAAACAAAGAGGATGACTAAACCTCAAATGGTTCCATGGTTTTACTATTGATCTGACACCTTTTGTTTTGACAATCAGACTGGGTATTTCTTTGTGAAAGTGACGTCTATAGAGGTTGCTGAGACTGAGTTGTTCCAATCCTAGCAACCCTCAGGATAAATTTCAAAATCTAATACAGACTATTTATGAGAGCAAAAAATGAACTTTGATAGGGAAGGAATGTCTCCAGTTTTACAGACCTCATGCTGGAGAAGCCTCACATCAACCTTTATAAATTCGTTAAGAAGAAAATACCACAGCCTTCCTTTTCTATCTTCCTCACCTGCTTTTTTCCACCTATTTTTTTCTCTCCTTGCAATAATGGCAAGACCTTATGTTATTGCAAGGAAGTATTTTATTGAGCAGAATAATGGACTCAAGATCTGAATCCAAGGGTACCAAATGAAAAGTACCTGTCTAGCCATATTATGTCAGAAGGGACGAGTCCTTAATTATCGAGTTCCTATAATTATGATCAAGGATTTGGCTTCTGAATAATTTCCCAAGAGCCAAAAGATATATATGGATCCAAAAGAAAATTCCATGCCATCAACAAAAGTGCAATTTCTGGCCTGTCATATTTAAGGTAGAAAAAGACAGGCAAAGAAAATATGAATAAATGAAAAAAATATATACACAAGCCTTCCTTCAAAAATCTGTCTGATATTTGCTACAGGAAGATTTAAATAGCTGCTTTTGATTATTTGGGGTATTAAGCTCTCATTGAAAATATTTCGTACTGAAGGCTTTGAGCTCTTGTGCTGGTTGGACACAGTTACACAGTATAAATCTCACTAGTGGAAAATCATAAAATAATCAACTGAACTTGAGCAGGAAGAAGTTTATGAAGGCCCTCAGAATCAAAGATAGCAGTTTTCCCACAGTATCTCTTTACTCCAGAGCTTTCACTGAATTAAATAGATTGACAGAACAGGTAGCTGCACTAACTATGAGAAATATGAAAATAAAAGCAGTATTTCCACTCTCAGAATCCAAGTGGATGGCTGAGAAGACAATATTGGTTTCAGGAGAAGAGAGCACACTCCTTTTATGAGAAAATGCCACCTCCCTGCAATTGTAGAAAAATTCCCTTCAACAGAACAGAAAGTCCAAAAGGAGCAGTACCATGCAACATCCACCTCCAGATGGGGAACAAACACAGACCAGGGCCAAATAACAACCGTAAGGGTAAAGAAACAAGACCCACACAAATGGGGACAAAAGTGCAGCACATGGCAAGGTGACATAAATAGTCCAGCAGGAACATTTACCAGACTGTGACAAAACTTGGGGTGCAAACAGAAATGGCATTGCTCAGAAAACAGACTGGGGAAGATGACACCGTTTTTTAGAATCACTTGTTGAAAAGAAAGTAGAAGAAAAAAGCACAAATAGTAACATCTCTGAATATCTGACTTCAAAAATAGAGACTGGTCTTGGTAAAGGTCGCGATTATTCTTTACAAAACAGGGAAGACTTTTTACTTTTAAGTCTATAATTAGACTTCAATGGAAAGTTACATTGTAAGCACAAGAAAATTGCCAGAGTTTCAATATAATGTGAAGAATAGTACAATCTTTATTCAAGTCTGCTCTGGACACGTGTTGTATTTTAACAAGTACTTTGCACTGGAAAAGTTCTCAGTCACAGCAAATTTTTAGTACCATTGGAACCAGATATTTCAAAATATGTAGAGAAACAGATCATTGTAAAAGAGATATCAAAAGGTTTACCTTGAAGCTCTCCAAGGCATCCAAGTGTAGTGGGGATAAGAATAACACAGGCCTACTGCCGACCCCATGTCCCCCACCCCATGGGACTGCTGATCTTGGAGTCCTCCATGAATGTCCCTGGCTGATGCAGGCCTCAGTGAACCTTGGGTCCTCATCACATCATCATCATAACTTTGTACAGTTGGCAGTCTGTCTCGCAAGGAAGTCAGAACACTTTCAGCTCAGATATTGAATTTCCTTTCACCTCTCCAGAGCATGGTCTTTCCAACTCGGGGTTAAGCTTGTTTGCAATTCCTGGGGAAAAGGATTGCTGCAATTGCTGCTGTCTGCACTGTGCATGGCTTGTGAACAAAGAACTCTGGTTTCTATGGCTCTAGCAACTCTTTAAATAGTCACTCCCTCAATGAAAATTTCCTGAAATCCAACCCTCAGATGTGAAGCTCTTGAAAAGTAGGGGATGAACAGTCTGGATTTAGACCATCTGAATCAAGTACCATGCTTCTTTGGTTTTAGTTTATCTGGACCTCAATTCAGAAGAAATACAGATCTGATTCCAGCATGGCCAAACCAGAGTCTTGCCTTAGCAAATCTCATCCCAAGCTGACAGAATCCTCCATGAGAGAGAAAGTTACTCCTGCAAGATTGCTGCCAACTTCTACTCAAATCACACAAGGTCAAAGGCAGGATTTCAGCAGTCAGTAATCCAGACTCAGCCACATCAGTCTGAGCATGCAGCCCCAAGCTAAACACCACCTCTTCAGGACCTCTGCAGTTCCACAGCACTGGGAACTGGACACTTCTGCAATCAACAAAGCCATAAGCACTTCATTACAAATTGCAGTGTCTTCCCCTCTGCTTGAATGCAGTTGCAATAATGTTAAGATATACTTTAATATTAAGCACTAGTGCAGACATTCCATAAACACCTAATCCTGCTCAGAAGACCTTTATTAAAATTTAAATTTAGCTGCCATTCTCTGCTACTTTCCAACAAGCCAAGGGACTCTCTCCAGAGGCAGTTCTGATTTTCCAGACAGTCGGGGTCTACAGTGGTCAGACAAGAACCTGAACTCTGGGAGCTCTGCAGCATTCCCTCCAGTCATCATAAACCAGCTGTGATGGGTTCAAAAGGAAGTTGTATCAGATGGGACTCATGGGAAGTTACATCAGACCTTCATTTGCCCAAAGAAGGTCAGCAAGTCAGAGTGTTCAGAGAGAGCATGCAAAACATGGCACACGTTGCAGGGTGTGGATAAAGAGGAAGGATCTTTCATAAGAAAGAAAAATAATTGACATGGCATATTTCATCTGACTGCAATTTTCCCCTATTTCCTGGAGAAACCAAAGCACAGAGAAAGATAACAATTTGCACACATTCATGCACAGCGAGTGTATCAGAACCCACTATCTCTTGCAGGACACATCCTCTCTGTTTCTCCATTGCCTGGAAAGGAATGACTAGAGACTCTGAACTCCTAAATCTCCTGCTTTAAGTGTTACTGTGTTTATGTTTGTTGCCCTATTGCCTGAAAACTGAAGCGTTTCTAACTGCTGGTCTTTTTAGTCACAAAGCTCTTTGGTTCCAGCTAGCTGGGAATGTATTTACACCCCAGAGCTGATTTGTTGGTCAGAGATACACAGGAGACTGCAGTGTGAAGCAGCAAGGCCTTCTGGCTGACTTCCCAAGGAAGAGGTGGATCCTCTGTTCTGGCACACCCAACACCTGCTGAGGGACGCTGATCTCACAGGGTAGGGGACGCTGGCCCAGCTTCTCCTGTCACTCCATAAGGAGATGGCCTCATTACAGATTTGTAAGAGCTGGCAAGTCCAACATCTATTCCGGGTTCCTATCAGACACTCAGTACTGAGGAGTGCAAAGCCCCACACCCGGATCAAGGCAACCCCTGCTATCAGCACAGGCTGAGGTGTGGAGAGACTGGGAGCAACCCTGCCAAGAAGGACTCTGGCTGTGCTTATGGATGAAAAGCTGGACATTCCCTGGCCATGTGCACTGGCAGCCCAGGGAGCCAACTCTGTCCTGGGCTGCACCACAAGCAGTGTGGGCAGCAGGTGAGGGTGGGATTCTGCCCCTCTGCCCTGCTCTGGTGAGACCCCACTGCAGAGCTGTGTCCACCTCTGGGGTCCCCAACACAGGAAGGACATGCACCTGTTGGAGCAAGTCCAGAGGAGGTCATGAAGATCCTTCAAGGGCTGGAGCCCCTCTGCTATGGAGAAAGGCTGGGAGAGCTGGGGATGTTCAGCCTGGAGCAGAGAAGATTCCAGGGAGACTTTTCAGTACCTAAAGATGGCCTATAGGAAAGATGGGGACAGAATTTTTAACAGGGCTTGTTCAATAGGACAAGGTGCAATTGTTTTAAACTAAAAAAGGATAGATCTAGACTAGAAATAAGGAAGACATTTTTAATGACAAGGACAGTGAAACACTGGCACAGGTTGCTCAGAGAGGTGGTGGATGCCCTATCCCTGGAAACATTCAAGGTCAGGCTGGATGGGGCTCTGAGCAACCTGATCTAGTTGAAGATGCCCTGGCTCATTGCAGGGGGGTTGGACTAGATTGCCTTTAAAAGTCCCTCCCAATCCACACTGTGGGAAAAAAACCCTGCCAGTCTGCAGATAACATAATTAACTGTGTTTGACAGTGGAAAAGAGATTGAATTATCACTTATTATTTGTAGCAAGGTATCATCTTAGCCAGATTTCTATACACTGTCAAGACACACCAGGGTTCTACTCTGTCTAAATACTTGATCAAGACTAATTGGCAATAATGGAAAAGCTAAGCAGGTTTTGACAGCACAGCTGAAGTTACCCAGTAGTCCTTGCTGACAGCAGTACCGTCCCCTAACTGCACACAACTGCCAGGGGTGAATTTTGGGGACAAATTCTCCCCCAAACAGTCAGAGAAGAGTGGGACCTACAAATCATACTGGTCCCTTTGGCCTCAGATGAACCCTCTTGCTCTGGAAAAATCAAGCTCAGCATCTCTCTCCTTCAGCTCTCTCACTTCCCCACTGAAACTGCCAATAAATTGGCTTATTGCAGTTCTGCCTATAAATAACAACAACAATCACTCAAGAAACCCCTTGTATTTGTCCCCCAGAAAACATACATGTGTTCAGCAGCTCTTTTCACATCAGTTACTATAACAAAGTAAGGTGGTTTTTGTTCAGCCAAGAGGCTGAATGGAGGTTCATAGGGTGAAAACTCACACTGTTACTTAATAACCTCTCTAGGGTCTGAAGGTCGTCCTCTTTTCCTATCTCAGTATCTTTAAAATCCTCTCCAATGTATGTAAGCCTGAATTCTCAAACCACTAGGAAGCATAGCTCAGGTTTAGGGAGACCTATTTAAAATGAGAGATGAATGCGCCAGAAATTCTATTCTGCTGTTGAAAGCACACTGACCTTGAGGCTCCCA
Organism: Gymnorhina tibicen; assembly: GCA_013399875.1. Lineage (NCBI taxonomy): Eukaryota > Metazoa > Chordata > Aves > Passeriformes > Artamidae > Gymnorhina > Gymnorhina tibicen. Next base: position 187,885 of record VXAZ01002618.1, read on the forward strand.
ATAATGTCCAGAATTAGCTTGTCAGCAGCCCAGAGATCCAATCTCAGTTTTCATGGAACTGTTCCCAGAGCAGGTAGATAATGCCCAATCTTCAAAGTAACTATGTCTCAAGTTTATCAAACAAGCAGGAAAAAAATGACACACCAAAGGGCCTATTCACTAAACAGTGGCTTACACGAATCAGCCAAGCATGTGAAGATCTATTTTTCTTGCTTGGGTGACACAAATGTTGCTCTACAAAGGGCAAGAATACAACTTGTGATTGTATATTAGATGGTATATTGCAATTGTAGATTAGGTGAGTTCAGCATGGCCAGAATGAATTATTTCAGCCCAGTCACAAATCTACTTCGAACATCTGAGTTTAGAATTTGATTCAAGTATTAAGTTCAGATTTGATTAGCAGAGACCAAGAAAGGAAAACTAGGAGGGGAAAAAGAAAAAAATCTAATGAGAAATGTACACTATGTCAGTAGCTCAAGAAAAGCAAATTCCCTTAAGCCAGTGTAACACATGCTGGACATTTCTAATCCATGAATGAAAAACTAGATGCTTCAGGGTTTAAGCAAAATTTAAACCTCCTCAAAGAAAAAAAAACTACAGCATAGTCTTGACTCGCATGAAACAAGCATAAGGCCCCACCATAAGCACAGACTTGGGTCATGCTATTTCTTGCTCTTCCCATTTGGCATAATTAGAAATACTGTTACTGAGAGGAAAATTAAAACCACACAATTCACACCAACAAATACCAATGCAAAGCAGCAGCAGAAACAGATTGGGTCAAAACTGCAGCCTGAATGCATTTGTTTCTATCCATAATAATTATTATTATTATTATGGCAACACCTTGTATTGAGGATATAAAACCAAAATCTTCTCCCAAGAAATGACTCCTTGTCTTCACTCCCAGCTATCTGTGAGAATCCTTGGAAAGAATTTGAGATACTCAATGCGCAACTCTATTCCATCCCAAAAAGCTGTCAGACCCCGCAGAGCTGCAGGGGAGTGTTTCACCACAACCTCATACCTCTCCCTGCACCTCCTGAGAGCCACTGCAGCTTTGTAGCAGAGAAAACACCTTTGAGTTTCAGGTTAGGCTCCCAGGATTTCTGAGCATCATAACAAAGGCAGAAATAGCTGAACATTAAAAGACAAGTCAAACAAACTGTGGTTCTGAGAAACACCTATTGCACTCTGCTGGAAAGCTCTGCATTAACTTTCTTCATGGTTCACCTTTTTGCACTCTTTCTCAGCACTGTTACAGATAAACAGGATTAAGAGCTACCTTGTTTCATCACTGTCTCTACAATAGTCATTTATAATAGTGTCAGTGTTCCAAATGCACTTCCTGGGATACACCCTTAGAAATACAATGGTTTTTCTTAGGCTTGGCAGGTCTACTGATGTTTTATTTGCACAGACCCGGAGTTCACACCATGGCTTCAATCATGCCCAAATGGCCTCCATCACTTGACATTTATTTCATTTAGTGCATGGCATCTACTAAACCCTTGGAGAAGCCACACTGAAAACAGTATTTTAAAAAAAATAGTGTTTATCTCTCAATTTGGGCATAAAGTATAATGTTCAAGAGCCAAAGAAATTATACTGCATGTGCACAGAAAGCAAATTAATAGACCTTCTGAATTTGCTTCTGGTTACCAGCACCCAGAACACCTACTGCTCAAGACTATCTTAAACACTTAATCTCCTCAAGAGTATCATTCCTTGAAGGTGGAAAATAATTCACATTTTAGCCTAGATGGACTTCAGTGACTTTCTACCAGACAGATATCTATCTTCCCAGGTTTGATATCAGTTCTAAGTACTGTAAAATCAAGGGTATTCAAGTCTTTCTTAGTCTTGACATTCTCAAAACCAAAACTGCAAAAAAAAAAAAAAAAACAGCCAAAGAGAAAACATCAGAAGCAGCCATGTTTTTTATCCATTCCCTAATTTTTTTTACTTGAATAGATGGGCCGAATTCTGCAAACCATCTTTATGGCCATCTCTTCAAATTACAAAACCCCATGTCAGCTGCAGCAATTGAAAATGTGACTGAGAATAGAGCTGGTTTAAGGCCAGCCAAGTTGATATTTCATGTAATCTTTCACAGTGATGAGATCATATTCTACTACCAAGCTAACACTATAATCAAGATAAGTCCCAGTTTTAGAGGGGCCATGACGGACACATTCCTTCCGTCTGCCTTAAAGGCACAATCCTGCTTCTACAGCAATCAAGTGTCCAATGTTTTTTTCTATCATTTCATTGGATTTTAGGGGGAAAAAAACCTTATTTTGCCATTACATACAAAAATAGAAGAACAAGCTAATTTAATAAATAGAATATCTTTGAAACCCCGGGTCAGATTTTAACTTGTGTAAATTTAGCTAATTTCCACAGTGGCCCACACTCTGCTTAATCCTGAGCTTGTCTCTGCCTCAATATCCAGGAAAGGGTCTTTTAAGAGCAGCTCCCTTCCTGTCTTCTGCAGGAGGCTCTGCTCAAGAAAAGAACTGGCACTGCAGCTCTGTTAAATGGCACTCTGCTAAAGAACTGGCACTGCAGATCTTTGTGCCTGGTTTGGGACTGCTCTATCCAGGTTCACCCAAGCATATTTAGTTGTCAATCTGCAAACAGGCAAATGTGTTTGTAATTAACAGTCCTTCATTTACTGTATATAAATCAGGAAAAGGGAAAGATACTGTTAAATGAAGACAGCTATCAAAAGAATTACTTGGCTTCCAATTAGGTTCATAAGGCAAAAGCCTTTTCAATGACCAGTTTCCGTTGGATCTAATGAGATGCTCTCATTTGTTTTGCAGGGGGCCAAAGATTAGCCTTTCATTAGGGCAAAGTTAAGTGAAATGGCTAATTTAAAACTCATTCTCCTACTCCATAGATTTTTGTCTTCCTTTTAACTGAGAGGATTTGCTGGTAGGTCATTTATCTTCTCTGACAGATGCTGCCATTTAGCTCTGATCTCATTGGAAAGTGCATACATACTCAAAAGCAAAAGATTTCAAGGAAATTCTATGTCATTGAAACAAGAAAAAAATTAGTTTCATAATGGTGGTTTTTTTCTAAGACATTATCCTGCCACAGTAATTAGCCAGCTATATTCTGCTTGTTACAAACTTTCCTTCATTTTCCCTTTTCCCCTGTCTGCTTTATATTTCAGACATAACACTTATAACCAAGCACTCACTCCAACAGGCACAGTCAGTATTTGACAGAGTAGATAGATTTCCAAAAAGCTCTTATGAAACACTCTGGAAATTCAGGTAGGTAGACTTGACACACAACAAACTTTCCTTTCAAAAAGTATTAAATAAAAGCATTGCAAGTGAAAAAACAGTAACTCTCACCATTTGTAGCCCTTAGTATAATATTTTTTCAGTTGAGAGAGCTTTTTTTTGTGCAAACTATATTTCAGAAGGCTTCAATAAGGAAGAAAACAACTACTTCCACAATCATATATGAAGGAAAAGCTTCCCTGTCCTAATTGGGCACAAGAATTGCTTCCACTCTCTCAGACTTGTCCCACCTCATCTTCACTTCCCAGCTCCAGTGTCTAAAGCTTGGGTGCTCTGGGAAACCTCTGCAGAGGCAGCAGCCACACTCAGGCAGGTGAAAAAAAGAAGGACCTTTCTCCAGTTCTTGGGCATCCCTGCAGGTAAGTCATGCTGTTCCTCACTGCATGAATGAACACAGCCAGTGCTACCAGCTCACTCTCACCACACAAAAGGCCCTCCATAGCACACACTGATCACACGTTGCCTCTCTTCTCTGAACTTTGATACAGAAAGTTTCTCCCTTACCCAAAGGAAAGCTGACCAGAAAGACATTGATGTTGTTTCACAGCCCTGTGCTATTTGATGAAATCCCCATTTGTTGTGTTCCTTTGCCACCCCTTTTCTCAAGGCTGTATCTCTCACACAGCTGTTCCACATTGAGTTGGGGAATTCATTTGGAGACTCAGGGAAGCAATAGCTTGGCAATTCCAGCACTGCAAAGGCAAAGCTGAAATGCCTTTACACAGCACCTGCTGAGGGGACCTTTTACTGCTTTCATAATATGGAACAGGAGTTTGGCCCCAAGGGGAGGATCTCGCTATACACATGCAAAACCCCAGGTTCTGCCTCATTATAGTTATTGGCCTCCCAATTAACTTGCTTCCTGTGAGAGCTGGGAGGAAGGCATTTTGCTCACTGAGATTTCAGGCTCTACTGTTTGTGAAGCCTTTTGGTTTAAGGACTGTGTATATTCCTAATTGGTGTTTGTCACTAGCAATTCAAAATACTTTTCCTGGGCCAGTTTCTATACACAGCATCACACCCAAGTTTTACAGACGGGTAAACTGAGGCATGGGCCAGGACGTCTCACCATGGTAGTGCAGCATGTCCATAATCCAGCCCTCAAGACTCAAAGCATTGTGTGCAATCTGCTTCAACACAGCTTCTCTGATTACTCAGGTATCAGATAACTATTTGTACATGGCTTTAATATGGAGTGTCAAAAACACCCATTCCTGGAAGTGTTCTGTGTTTGAGAAATAACTGGGATGCCCAGTCCTCTGTGAGTTTACTCTGGGTCATCTAAAACATCTTTCTGGTACATCATTCAGAGTCATCCGTTGGCAATACCATCTGCAACAATAGGATATTTCACTTGTAATCACATTAACAAACATAAAAATGCCTGAAATAAAAGTTATCCTCTAAATAAGCTGTGTAATGCTTGCAGACTGCTTAACATAAGCAGCATCTGTGATGCAGCACATACCTACAAAGTGTTAAATAGCGCTACTGTAGTAAAACTGTCAGCCTTGATTATTTAAAAGGTGTCTACCTGCAGGCTTTGCTTTCATTCCCTGTTGTTGTTAGTACATCCCACATGTCTGACCAGACTGGCCAATGCTCTGTTCATATTACACTTGGCCCCTGTTCCTCATTTATCAGCCATAGAGACAAAAGCTTGGCTTACCCTTTCTGAACAACAAAGATTTATTCTTGATGGCATCCCTCTGCAGTCAAATAAAATCCTTGTATGCATTTCTCAACAAATCCACACCAACGCCATAAACTGACATGAGTGTTACAGCCAAGACAATGACTACTTGTTCTGATAAAAGATGGGGATCGACTGCAAGTGTTGCAGTTGATTTTAACATATAATAGAGTTGACATTGCATGAGCCATAGTTTCCAAGCTCCTTTGCTCCCTCCTGATCACCTCCTTCCTTCAAGTTTTTTCAGCTCTGTCTGCAGCCCTCATCTCATTCTCCACATCTGCAACTCCCATTTCATCTCATGTCTAGTCCATATAATTCCTTGCATCACTGAAAACAGGAATACTACCCAGTCAATCTCTGCAGCAGAGTTAAACAGTTTATACAGCCTTCACACCCTGGCAGAAAAAAATGTTTATGCAATCTTTGTGTTTCTATAAAACATTAACATGCATGAAGCAATATGTGCTTATTGTCCCTGGTGGACATGGGGAGTAAAATACTCTTAAATGTTCCAGAATCCGTCCTTTCACAACCACTAAAATAACTTGAAAGTCTAAAGGGAGCTCTGCCTGATTCAGCAGCTTTTAGCAAGAGTTTTTTAAAGCAAAACATTAAAATAAATACAGGCTAGATTATGTTTGATGTGAACCTATAGGTGAGATTTATATTGCTTATCCGTATGAATGAGACTAGCCAAAATTTTTCATACCGTTTTGCATGCCTCGGAGAGACAGAAAGATAAAGATTTAATTTTCTCTGAATGGGCCATTACTAGCTGTGAAATTGCTCGCTGTTATCTACAGCAAAGCTCTTTGTGGTCTAGCTGTATTTGTTCTGCATAATGAAGAGAATGCCAGCGGTTTCCATCTCCATACAGCTCCTCACTCCGGGCACTCCACAGACACGGCTGACTACCTTTGCCAGTTAAAAATGGAGTTACCAGAGGCAAAGAAGATTTAGCGGTCAAAACCCAAGTCTGCGGCAGAGTCAAGAATAGAATTTCAAGCTTCTAAACTATTCCCAAAGGCCTGTTTTAACCACTACACAGCACTGTGCTGGCAGGGTGCAACCACAGGTCGAGTTCTGCGCCAAAGGGAGAAGCCGTCTCTGGTGCTGTGAGCTCCACACGCGGTGCCGAGCATGTGCACATTTCCTTCCCATCCCCCAAACCTTTACGGAGCTTTTCGTGTGTGTCACAAGAGAATAAATGCCTGAGACATTATCTGCCCATTCCAAGAGTTCAGAGAATGTCTATGACATCATGGGCATGACTCCCCCACTAATCACATTATATGCTGTTTAACTTAACACTGCTAAGCTTTGTCTGATAACATTGTAAATACCATTTTATTGCAAATTAGATTATACAAACCTCCTCAGAGTTTAGATCAGTTCTTGCGTGAGGTCCTTGCTCCTCCTCCTCTCTACTACCCCAAATTGAATCTTTTGGTGCCTAAACCAAGGCATTTCTACAGAAGGAAGCACGAGAAGAAACAAAGGCTAAGCCATTATCTAAGTCGGCACTGCAGATTGCAATAAGTGGACAGAAGACTCCATACATCTGTTCTTTTTCTCTCTCTTCCCTTGGAATAAAATCAATAGGTTTTGTTTTTCCCTTGAAGCTGGTTGGATTTCATTACAATTTTCCTGTGAGGTAGCATATATTTGAGATCTATCATTTCCTTCAATCAAGCCTAAGCTGAGTTACACCAGTTGGTAGCCACAGTGTTCTTCTCCTGGCCTTGAGGTTTCAGATTTGTTTACAAAGGAAGCTGCAGAAGTGTTATTTTATTTTAATTTTTGCATTAGATTCTGATTTTTTTAATGACAGAACCAGACTCCAACTACACTAAACCATAGCCCCAGCATCAGCATGATCTTCAAAGTCATTGCCACACGGATGCTCCCAAGTTTTTGAGAAGGATACTTGAATTTTCACATTTTGACTCATTTAATGCTGAGGGAGATATCTGAGAAATTTCTAATCTTTTAGAAAATTTCAGCAACAGGATTTCCCAACACTACTGCATGAGAAGATGTCCCTCATCTTTCTTGTCTAATTTTACTAAAGCCATGAATATCCCATGCTATTAAAGCAGAGGTTTGAGAATCCAGACTTCTGCTTGTTGCTCGGGACCCTACACATCCTCAGGGTAACTTTCTTGCAGGGCATAGAGTTAAGGAATGCTAGCAGCTTACAAAGGGAAGTAAACACAATCCAGGTGACTGCTCAGACCAAAGCACAGCTAACACAAGTGCCAGTAAGGCACCGGTTAACTGCACTCAAGACAGATCCTCATGTCCTTGAGCAAACCACCTGGCTTCTGCATTCCTGCATGTTCCCATCTGGAGAAAGGCAACAGCAACCCTGCACAAACACAGCAAAGGATGCTGTAAAATAAACATTTTGAGATCTCACATGAAACTCAATCTACCAGAACTGTGATTACTAAATACTGCATTTGTGAAAGGTTAAGGCTATAGAAAGTGGGTTCTGTTAACTCCTGATTTCTCAGGACAGATTTTAAGGAAACTCATGTTATGAAACTCAAGAGGCTCTCTTGAAAACAAACACACCTCATCCTGCAGGAGGGTCATGCACGTTTCTGTGGTGTCAATCTGATGCAAGCAGGACTGTCCTCTCTTTACTCTGTCCTCCCTATCCTTTGGCTGTTCGCAGAACTCATCATAAATACACCTTTACAGTGTTTTTCTTAGCCTATTCATTCCTCTCTCCACACAGATATAGCAATGAAGCATCATGATTTGCAGGGCAGTTGGTTGCTTGATTGTGGAATTATCATTTCTCTAACCAAGTTTGCAAAGTACCTAGATGCTTTTTTGAAAACAGGAGAATAATGCTGCATTTTAATTACCTGATTCATTAGTGAAAAGAACAAACCTAGTAAGGTATACAGAATTTACACATAGAAAAGAATAATTACAGAGTAATTATCAAATCAGGTTATTTACGTTTTTCAAGTTTTTATAAGTCTTTTTAAAGCATACTATACAAATTAACCCAGTGCTATACAAAAGAACTTGAATAATGCTACTCACATGAACAGCAGTAAAGCTGAAAAGCTTCAGTCACCAAAAATGCACAAACTGGAGCCTTTCAGCATACGTAGGAGAAAGTTTTTTTGTTTTTACTTTATTTTTCCCTCTTTTGTCTCTCTATTCTTTATTTTAGAATGTCCCATCTAATCATCCACTTCTAGAATAACTCTGAGCTCAGATTCCTAACTCCACCTCACACACCAATATATTTCAGTTTTAGTTCTCCAGTGAGAGAACCAGTGTCATCCCTAAAGACAGATACAGAGATACTGGGCCAAAAGTCCCAAAGCAACTTGACCACAGAAAATTACAGACTCTGTTCCACTGTGTAAATCTGTGCCACAGTCTGAACACTCACAGCACCAAGAGTTGCCTGAGGCATTGAAAAAACGGTCCCCGGTGAAAAGGTGATAGCAAGAAAACTCAATGAATCTCAGTACTGATGTTCAATACAGACACCTACAGCCATTTTGCAAGGAGAATGAATTTAAGGCAGCAGCGCAGATGAAAATAACACAATGATATGAGGATAAACTGATGATCCCTGCAGGTATCACATGGGAAATTGCCAGACCATTAACTTTGCTATGAAACCCAGGTCATGAACAAGCCTTACTGCAAGAATAAGTGACATAACTGGTGATCATAAGCAAGAGAAATAGATGTTTGACATCAGGAATGCTAGGAGCTCCCTACAGACTCTGAATAGGGTCTGTTATGTGACTCCTGCTGCTTCATATTCCATAAATGATCTGGAAATGCTGTGGGTAGCTGGCTGATGATACAAAGCCAGTGGATGTTAAAATAGTAAATTTAACTCAAAGTCCATGGATAAAAAATAATGGATGAGGAAAAAGCCATTCTTGCCATATTTTAAATCCTCTATTACCAGTCATGAAAGAAATCTTGGAGAAGTGGATCATTCTCCAAAAAGACTAGCACAGTATCAGCTGTCAGCATTTGGGGAAAACTATCCTGTTAAGAATCTTTAGAAGAATGAGAACAAAGCAGAAAATGGTATTATTCCTCTGAATAAACCCACAGTAAGCCCATCTCTTCAACACTGAGCACAGTTCTAGAAATTTTGGAAATACAAAGCCACAGAAAGGGCAAGAAGCACAATGTACCAAAGCTGCATATGAGGTATTAGAAGGCCTTAGCACAAGGAAAACTTAAGCAAGCCAGAGCCTTTCAACGTGGAAAACAAGGATAATAACAATTAGGTTCTAGACAAGCTGTTACAGCACAGAAAAGGTAAACAGCAATGATTATTTTAAAGTATTCTTAACAGCAATAACAGGGCACCAACTCAAACTGGCAGGCAGCAAGCGGGTTCAAAAGCAAACAAAAGGAAGTTCATTTTCACACAATGCCTAATGATGTTGTGGAACTCATTGCCACGGGATGTTATGGCAGCCAAAAATACAAGTGGGTTCTAAAAAAAATGATTAGACAATTTTATGGAAAAAGGTCCATCAAGGAATATCAAAAACAATGATACAGCTGCAGCCTCCAGCTCAGGAAGGTCTCAAACCAGAAACCACTGGAAGCTGGGAGGGTTTACCAAAGGAAGTATCACTCTATACTCGTCCTGTTTTCCATATACAAGTTATTAGCCATTATCAAGAGGCAGGATATGGAGCTAGACAGATCTTTGCTGTGACTCTTTTTTGTATTTGACTAATACTCACTGAAGTAGATAGAAACACACACCCCGCCATGGTCACGGGTAATTCCACAGTTAAAAGGTGCCCACTTAGAAGAGTAACATAATAAAGGACAGCATTTTTTATTTGAGGAGGACTAGAACCAGTTCTTGTATTTAACTTGATGTGTTCTGATCTGTGATTTCCAGAGAGGAGTTACGGTGTTAACCTCCTTTTCATTCCCTAATTACAGCAAAAGAGACAAGCTCTAATCGAGAACTAGCTCCAAATGTCAGCTGTTAGCCACACAACGACTTGCACCTGGGTGGCTGAGAGCTGAAACTCTGGAGAGGTACTGAAGTAACTGCCTATCAAGTTTATTTTATGCTGCAGGGTTGCTTCAAAACACAGACTGAAAGTTCCATCCCTGGTCTAGGTCTAGGGTAGAATTTGAAGTCAAGGTAGGTCTTCAACCACAGAGAGGAACAGTCCTTTAAGACCTTGTTCCTCACAGACTCCAGTATCCTGAGCATGCTTTGGTACTTGAACGGCCTCCTCATCTCCATCAGGGAAAACAGAGAGGGAAGTGACTAAAGAGACAAGATACACTCTAGAGAGAAAAACTGTTCATCAGTCAGTAGCCACATGGCAAGTTGCATTGGTGTGCAATACGCTGAAGGGTAGAAATACACAGGTACATATTCTCTGGACGCTTGGCCAAATGCCAAAGGCCTAATGACTCAGTGGTCCTGTAATTCTAGCACAAACCCCCAGAAAAAAAGTTACAAGTGGAGACATCAGTATTATGCACCACTTTGCCCCAATAAAGGAGCCTTCCCCATTCCTCAGTCAGCATCCAGCACTTGGAGATGTATTAACGTGAATAATTTGAGTCAGGATTCAAACCTGTGCTTAGCCATGCGAGGATCCTGCAGTTTTCAAATGGGACAGAACTGTGGCAAAACAACCTACCTGAGGGTCAACAAAGCTCCCATGTTCATCTGCACATGATGTTCATCTGCACGTTTGTCCCTGACTTGTTCCCCTAAAGACTCCAGATCTCAGTTACAGAAATCCTCTCCAAATGGGAGTTCTCATGAGTCAGAGTCAAGCCAGAACAGTTCTGCTTTCTACTGTTAATCCATACTGGGATTATTAAAACCAGCAGATCCAGACACCAAACTATCAGTAACTGGAAGAGGTGGGTACTTCCTGGTTTGAAAGTCACATCATTTATTTAGGTACCTGATTCCAAGACCCAGGTGGGCAAGTTTGGAGCTTTATTGTTAGACCCTTACCATCATTCTGCCACCAATTCTAAACATGTCAAAAAAGCATACTTCTATACATAGTTCTATACCTTGATGGAAATTCTGCTGCCTTTCATTAGAAATCCTTCCACAAGGCACAGCAGTGAGATTCCTCAGGTCAAGGACTCTGGTTTGTTACACGCTTGGTAACGTAGTATCCAGCACAAACAGGGTCTAGGGCCTGGAAGTGGTACTACAAAAGATGATAATAATAATAGTAGCTTAAGTAAAACCAATCAAAGATAAAAACCAATAAACCATCCTCTGCTCCCCTTAAGAAAATTTGTTTATTCACCCCCTCACAAAGGAGGTTGCCCTATTTATCTGCCCGGAGAGCTCAGACATTCCTTGCATGTGCAGCACAGATGGTCATCACACCACAAAAGGCAGAAAGGCTCACGGTGGACGTGTCTGGTTTCTGGATATACAGAAACCTGGTCAGAGCTGCTGCTCCAGCAGGGCTGCTATGCATCCAAAATCCCAAACAAATACAGAAAGCCATCAATATCCTTTGGACAATATCTCTTAGTGGAAAAGGAGACTGTCCAGGGGAAAGGAGCTGCACTGCGACCTTTGTTGTGAGTCTTAATTCATTAGTGTACATAGATTGTTTTGAGATCCCGAGGTGGGAAGTGCTAAGGAAGCAGAAGTATTATTTATTAAAGCTCAAGGCTCTGCTGTTTCTTTATCCTCAGATATTCTTCACGTCTGTTTTTGCATTCATGGCCATTGCTACTTCAAATTATTTCAGCTGTCTTGATCTTTTCTTTACCAAATGGAATAGCCCCAGGCACAGGATATGCAGTATCTAGTAGCTCAGATACTGGGTTTGCTCATTGCAGTTATTTATCTTATTCTTTCCTAATTAATTTACTGTTCTGATCCTAGTCCTGCTCTTCCTTTGATCCAGATATCAAATGTGGCTGCTCTCCATGGACAGAAATCACTCTGACAGTAAATGCCATTAATATTTTTACTACCTCATTAAATACACTTCTACAGTGTGTGGAAGGGGTCTGCAAGGTCTGTTTTAGCAAACTGGGTATAAAAAATCATTGCTAATTCTTCTGAAAATTGAAAGGCAGAGCAGTTTGGCAGTAACCATTTTAGTTCCCAAGGTGGGCAATACAAACTGTAATCAAAGAATAAACTTGGGGGAGCTGAATCAACTGAAACAAAGCAGAGCAGAAAGTTAATTTTGTAACACTCTATGTTCTGTGACACAAACTGTAAATAAGTTTTTGTCCTCCTTTAAGAAATTACTGAGTGCAAAACTATATTCTGTGTAATACATGAAAAAAATCCCTAAACTTATTTCTGCTTTTGGAGGAGTCATTCTAGCTTTCAGTACTTAAAATACATCCCTTTTTTTTCTTCAAAAATACAGGGTACAAATCTCTGCTTTTTCCTCAGCTTAGTGAAAACATAAATAAACCAGGAAATTAAAGACAAAAATAAATTAAAAAAAAAAAAAGAAAGATGAGAAAGCTACCTTTTCCACATCCTGTTGAGCCTAAATAGAACATGTTGTACCAGCATGTACGATTTCTCAATAAAATGTATCGCGGACACTTCAAAAGCTGACCATAATCAGGAGAGTTAAGTGAGGAATGTCAGCTTGGATGGGGGATTGTGCTGCTTTTGTTATACATTAGTTAAGCACGAAGGTTTGTGGTTTTTTACTTTGTCTTGGATTTTACTGTAGTGTAATTGAACTCTGTTACCTTTGTCAGTTTCCTAAGTGTTCCACTAAGTGCTTGTGTGGATTTGGGTTTAAGGATATTGTAGACAGATCCAGAGTGATTGGAGTCAGTGGCAGAGGCCTCCAGAGAGTTTGGCTAGTCCTCCACTGCGGAAACCAGGTTTTCCTCTCGCTTCTTAATCCCCCTGGGATCAGCCCTCAGACATGTGCAGAAATAAGGATTCACAAACATGAATTTCCTATGGATCCACAGGCAAACTCACACTTACATCAGCAAAACCAGGTTTCACAGAGGAGTGTATTTGATTGTAGTGGGATCATTCACATTACATTAATTTTATGCATTAAATTCACAGCCTTTACAGGATTACATCCTTAACAGTAGTTCCAGGTTTGAAGTGTCCTGTCAGCTGTGTCTGGCCCCTCCCCATCTTGGGCCTCTGTCATTTTCACCAAAGCACAATTTATTTCCTTCAGTTACCCCATCATACCTGAGTCTTCATATAGATACTACAGCAATAAAACTGTAATCTTTGCACTGGGATGCTTGAACTCCTCAGACAGTGGTATCTCCATGTAACCACACATGATAAACAAATAGTCAACAAACGCACTTCAGTAGATTTTACTACCTCTGAAACAGCCTATATTTCTATAAAAACCATGAGTTAAGGCTTCACGTGTCAAGTTCTGCATCAACACCCCTTTTATAATCACAGCTCTGACAGGAAAAACCACCCCAAACCCCACTTAAAAACCAGACTCCTCACCCACTGCAGACGCACGGGCGGGTGTTTCACATCACGGTATCACAATTTCCTTCATGTCTTCACAAGAGCACACTGCCTGAGTCTGGGGGAAAGGACCTGCAAGCAGGGACCGTTTTAACCCTCCCTGTGGGGTGATGTGGAGAGCAGCACCTTACTGAGGGGAAGAGACCTGTTGAGGGGAGACCCACCATGGCGGGACCCAGCTGAGGGGAGAGATCCACCATGGCAGGAACCCAGCTGAGGGGGAGAGACCCACCATGGCGGGAACCCAGCTGAGGGGGAGAGATCCACCATGGCGGGAACCCAACTGAGGGGAGAGATCCACCATGGCGGGACCCAGCTGAGGGGAGATCCACTTTGAGGGAGACACTCTCTGATGTGAGAGACCTGCTGAGGGGAGACCCACCATGGCGGGAACCCTCTGAGGGAGAGTCCACTGTGGGGGAGACACACTCTGAGGGGAGAGACACACTGCGGGGAGACTCACCATGGGATAGATTGGCTGAGGAAGAGACCTGCTAAGGGGACAGACCCACTGAGGGGGTACCCACCATGGCGGGAACCCACTGAGGGGGAATCCACTGGAGGGGAGAGACTTTCTCAGGTGACAGACCTGCTGAGTTCTCTTCCACCATGTGGTAGACTTGCTGAGAAGAGACCTACTTAGAGGAGAGAACTTCTGAGAGAAGACTTGCTGGGGAAGAGACCCGCTAAGAGGAGAGACACACTGCAGAGAGACCTGCTGAAGTAAGAGACCAGGTAAGAGGACAAACCCGCTGAGTGAAGAGACCCTCTGAGAGGATACCTGCTTAGGAAGAGACCCCACGCTGGGGATACCCGCTGAGGTGGACATGACCGATGCCTCAGCTCTGCACGCTGATGCCACCCGCAGGACCCGCTGCAGCAGAGCGGGCTGGTGGCTCGGGGGCAATTTTGGGTGCTTGTGGTTGTTTGCTTGTGGGGGTCTCTGTCCCCTGGCGGGGCACGGCGGAGGGCGCGGGCGACACGCCGCTCCAGGGACACAACAGCCCAGCCCCAGGCCCGGGCCCACGCGGGCCCCCTCAGCACCCGCGGTGGGGCCCAGCGCCCCGGGGCGGCGCGGCGCGAGCAGCAGCGCCGCCTGCCGGGCAGGGCGGGGACGCTGCCTGCCCTCGGTCCCTCCCGGGCCCGTCTGTGCCCGCTTCCCCGCGGCTCCCCCGCTCTGCTCCGCTCCGCTCCGCTCCGCCC
>VXAZ01002618.1:203568-285084 GCA_013399875.1 Gymnorhina tibicen
CCGCGCTCTGAGCGGCCGCTCTGCCCGCGCCCCCGGGGCCGCTCCGCTCCGCGCCCATGGCCGAGGTGGGCGGCTTCCTGGGCGCGCTGGACCCCGACCTGCACGGCTTCCCCCCCGCGCTGGGCGCCGGGCTGCCCCTCGCCGACTCCCCCGGCTTCCTCAACGAGCGCCTGGGGCAGATCGAGGGGCGGCTGCAGCGGGGCTCCCCCACCGACTTCGCTCACCTCAAGGGCATCCTGCGGCGGCGGCAGCTCTACTGCCGCACCGGCTTCCACCTGGAGATCTTCCCCAACGGCACGGTGCAGGGCACCCGGCAGGACCACAGCCGCTTCGGTAAGGGGCCGGGGGGGTGCCCGGCCGGGCCGGGAGCAGGTGCCCCGCGCGCACAACTAATTACCCCGCTAATATAAATCATCCCGGGACGGATATAATTGGCCTCCTAAACAAATGCGCTCACTCCCCAGCAATGCGGGAGTTTTTATTTCCAATTTCCTACTCTCCCGGCGCTCAGCCTTTCTGCAGGTGCACTAAAACGTGCCTTCGCAAGGGGGAAAAAAAGTAAAAAAAAATTAAATAAAGAAAAAAAGAGGACGGTGACCAGCTCTAGCTGTGCCTCTGAAGTTAGTGGTGAGGGAGGCAAAACAGAGACGTTACTGGTTGGAATTTCTTGGAAATTCCTATGTTGGAAAAAGAAATTCCTCGCTTTTTTTAGTTGTTTCTTTTTTTTTTTTTTTTTTTAACTCCTCCTTCTTTTTGGCCTCTGCAGATATTTGTGAGCTGCTTTCTTTTACATGCATGACTTTGATTAGAAGAGCATCTCCCCAAAATGGGCAGGGATCAGTTTGCTGGAGGGGTGTCAGGAGCAGGGTTTGGGAAGGTTGTTTGAAAGGAAAGGGGGAAGCTGAAGAGGGAAAAACACTTAGGGGACCTCGGAAAGAAGATGGAACAATAGGCAGAGCACCGTGGATTTACCTTGCCGCCCGGGATACAGCTGGAAGACTGCAGTGCCTGTATCAGTGGCACACAAGAGCAGGGACCTCTAATGAGACTATATGTAATCTTCAAAAAATGCATCCCAAGCCGCAGGCGAAAGAGTACAGTCAGTTTGAGCACAGCTAAGAGAAATTCCCGCTACTCCAGCATCTAGTGCAGGTGTCTGTATAAACTATCAACAAGTCCCATGCCAGTGATCTCAGCTATGTTGTCAACAGGTTGCAAGACGTGCTCGCAAGACTTTTTATAGTTTTCAACTGATTTAACTGCTCGGTGAAAGGAATTCTTTTTTTGCCTTTACTTGTTTGCAACCAGTCAGTTCTGATACTCTGGGAAGTGCTGCCGCTGCTATTGTTGGAGGTGTGAGGCAGGTTTTTGGAACAATTGGGGAAGCTTATCTCCGCACTGTGCTTTCCATAAACACCAGGTGTGTGCACGGCATGTCCCTGCCTAAATCAACAAGAAAGTCATAACCCGCGGGTCAGAGTCAGGTACTAATATGCTCGTGGGGCAAGCATTCTTTAATTACCTCCTGAAAACACCCATCTTTTAACCTTTCACGCTGCAATACGCGATGGGTTTCCACATTCAAAGAGTTGAAAGCAAACCCATTGCATCTGGTTGGTTTTAGTTCAAGCTGCCACGTAGTGTTTCTAGTCTATCAGTTCTTTTTACTTAACCTTTGTACAACTAAACAGCCAGTTTCAAATGGCAGCATTTGTC
Organism: Gymnorhina tibicen; assembly: GCA_013399875.1. Taxonomy (NCBI): domain Eukaryota; kingdom Metazoa; phylum Chordata; class Aves; order Passeriformes; family Artamidae; genus Gymnorhina; species Gymnorhina tibicen. The sequence continues at coordinate 205,285 of VXAZ01002618.1, forward strand.
TCAGGTCCATTTTTTTATAAAGACTGAGTAAAACAAGTGTATTTTCAAACTTGGAAAAAACGTGTTAAACATGCTAAAGCTTTTCATGAATTTTGCACACTGAAGCCTAAGTCACACAGTGCTTTCAATAAATCGAAACATTGGCATTCCCTAAGTGTTTTAGCAGTCCGCATCCAGCTTCGTAAACTAGACCAGACTTCAGATATTATAGTTTTCTGCTTCAAGGTTTTCCCAGAGGCAGTGTAAAATAAATAGTTATTTGTTGTAATTGCAAGACAAAGCCCCAAAGGATTAGACTGGAATCCTTGCGTTCAGATCAAGTTGGACTAAGCCTTGCTTCAGCAGAGACTCAAAGCAATAACGTATTGGCACACAGTATTCACCATCTGCGTTCAGTAGCCATGACTATTTAAATTCCAGTGTTCCTGGTATGGTTCATATTAGGATGTCATGTATCGATGCATTCCTAAATTTTGCATGCAACAGTCAGAAAGAAGTGACTTATAACAGGAATAGGCAGCCAGAGTGATTCTGGGGATCCAAAACTGTGGTGAGGGATGCAGAGGTAGAGAAGGGGTTCAGGGAAGCAGTTTAAAGCTGCCTTAAATCTTGGGGCATCTGGAGAAATACTTAGAAATCCAGGATCAAGCCCATGTGGCTGGAAGGTGCTCCCTGGTATCATGAGCAGATAATTAAGGTGCTCCGTGGATGGCTGTGATGCCACAGCTGAGGCACACGTCCAGCTGCAGGTGGGATGTAGGGTAGAACCGGACTTGGCATCCGCATCTCTTAATTTGGAAGGGATTCAGGAATAGACAGGCAGTATCTGCACCCTCCCATGTGCAGCCATCCCAAAAGCTACCAGATGTGCAAGACATCCACATCTTCCAGAGAGGAAAATAGCCAAAGCCCTGCTGATGTAGAACAGAGTCTCAAGGTCCCAACAGCGATGGTTAAAGGGAGAGATTCTTTTGTACCACAGCATTTGGGGGTGTGGCTGTAGGACACAGGGGAGGTACTGGCATCATCCATCCACACTGCCTGAGCAATCACAGGAACTACTGCTTCTCATCTGTCAAGCACTGGAGCTTTCCTAAATCACACCTGTCTTCTGGAATGTGATATTTTATACTTGTGAAAACACAGATTCTTGCAAGAACAATGGAACACAGCTTATTTTTCCTAGAGGAGGTTTAACGCAAAATGTGGCAAAGCCCTCTAGGTTTGTTGGAAGAAAGCTTGTTCTCACACTACAGAAGTGCCCAAATTCACTCTCTGAACTGGCAGCTCTGGCAAAGTCAACCCCGAAAGAATAAAGTGTTTTCCAAAATGTATCTCTCTCACTGCATCTGCTCAGAACCTTCCTCTACAAAGAAATAAAGGACAATCAAAATCTGGAGGGGGTCTGGACTGACATTAGCACCCCTATGACAATCCTTCTCAGAATGAAACTGAGAGAAATTTGCCAGGAAAATCCCTGCCAGGAGGAACTGCTCCTTTTCTGCCTCACATCTCTTTTACAGCAGCATTAAACAAGTGAACCCAAAGGTGCTATTCACTGCAATGGAGGAGAGAAAGAGGCTTTGAGGTTGCACTGCAGACAAATAAAGGCAGAAAATGCAGCTCTTCTCGGGTATGAACCTGCTCATGGATCTGTTACACAGACTCCTAGAGAAGCTGCTGAGACCTCCAGAGAAAGTTTTGCTGTAATTTTGACATTCAGACCATAGTGCACCTGTTGCCGAACAGTTGTTGAGGTTTTTAGCCGAAGCTTTAGGTTTGTAGCCATTAATACAACATCTGATGTTTCTGTATCCTGGCTCCTGAATACAGTCATGTAAGAAGAGACAGGTGCAGGGAGCTGAACTGTTCTTTGAGGGATGGTTTAGAGTAAGGCGAGAGTGTGTGGGTCCAGCCATGGCAAAGCTCAGGAGATTATTCAGTGCTTTGGTGGTAAATGAATCCAGTCAGAGTCTTAATCAAATCTCTCCAAGTCTTATCTGGAAAGGCTCAAGGAACAAAGAGAATGAATAATCAAAGTGAGGGAAAAAAAAGAGGCAAGTCCTGGCGGAAAGAAAAAAAGAAAGCAAAAGAAAAAAACAAAAGCATGTTCTACCACAAAAACACACCGCTACAATTGGAAAGAGAATTCTTGAGCTGGCCCCAGTGGCCACTCCCTGTGCTGCTGGAGATCAGATGTACGAAGCTGCAATTTTGTCTAGAATTGGAGTGAGTTAAGGACAGGATGGATATCCGCCCACATATTTTCAGCCTTCACTCTGTCTCCTGACTTTTGTGAGCTCAAGTTACGTTCTTAATGCTCTTTCAACATAGTCATCTTCCATGCATGTCTCCAAGTGCCACTCAGAGATCAGAAAAGGGGAATAAATACAAGGGACATTGTCAGAAGAGATTGCCATGGGCACACCTTGGAAGAAATTTCATTTGCAAAACCTGTATCTGCCCAACCTGCACCAGGTGAGAGAAGTCTCACCTTCCTGCTCAGAGAGGGAAGATGTTGATGCTGCTCCTGGGTTGGTTCTTACCAGGTCTTTGGAGACCTGGATTCACGTGCCTCATACAGAGCATGCTTGTGGGCATACTCAGGATCTGGGTTCCCCTGCCTTAGACATCCCTCAGTTTCTCATCGGAACCAGCAACATTTTCCTGCTTCCCAGAAGTGACAAGAGACAACAAAAAAATTCTGATGCTGAGGACTGTGTCTATACCTATAGGAAGGTCCATCTACCATTCTCCAGTTACCTGATATGTTTCACTTGAATATTCCCTTGTCTCCAGCCTGGGAAAGACTCCCCCATTCCTGGGTGTATCTCTGTACTCCTGTTTTACTTTTTACACTCCCTGTAGTTGTCCATCTTCCTTCACTCCCTCCTTTTCAAAGAGTGACTGTGGTAATTTCTGGTCTGCAGATGGGAAAAAGCACTCAGCAGTTCAGTAACTCCCTCATGTCAGAACTGGTAGGTAGTGAAGGGAGGAAACCACCCCTCATCCTGCACCTCTCCCCTCCCTGTTTGGGATTCTTTTCAGCTAAGAAACTACAACTACCGAGGAGAGCAGAGCCGGGGTCTGTGCCCGTCTGGCTTGGAAAGGCTGCCTTCCCTGCCTGTGCTGCCTGTTCCTGATGTTTCTGCAGGCAGGATGTGTCCCCAGGCCAGGATGTGTAGCTGGGCATATTTCAGCTTGTAAAATGTCTCCTCTGGTCCATAAAGTGTGTTTTGTGATGCTTGCTTCCCTGTTTGTCTCCAGGACTTGCCGCTCCCAAGTCCATATTTCGTCTCCCCTAGCACCCGCTGGTTTCAGGGAGGGCTGGATTAGATGCACAAGCCTCAGAGTAGGCAGGGGAAAAGGAGGACAGAAGGTCTGCTGGAAGGAAGGAATTCCTGCAGCCAGCTTAGCTGCCAGCACCTGACAATGAGTCTGCGCTGCACGAAGTGGGACAGGGGTGTCTATCAGTGTCTGGTCTGTCCTATCTTTAGGCAGTGATGCGGCGGCGGCTGAGAGCTGTCACATCCATGCTCCAGGCTGAGGGGTGACCCGGAGCTGTGGCTGCCACTGAAGTCAGCTGGCTCAGGTGGCCGCTTGTCACGCGGTGGTTTTAAACCAAGGCAATACTTTTAAGAGGAGCTCTGGAAGGTAACCTGATCAGAGCATCAACTGCCCAGGCCTGGATGTTTTGGGAGCTATATTAGGAGAGCTGGAGCCACGCTGAAGGTTAGAGCAACTTTCTCCTCCAGTCAATGGAGACATACAGTCATCAGATGAGATGAGGAAAACCCTCTTCCTTCTGCCTCCCAGCTAATTAATCCTGCCCTGGACACTGGCGAAACTGCCCATGACCTCTGGATAGGTAGTGTGTGAAATCCATAATAACACAGTCCCACCGCTGCCTTCAGGAAGTCTTCCTGGGAAGTTTGAAGGTCCCCACCACTTGTGGTGTTGGGTAGGGGCTGTTTGCTTTTAAGTGCTTCACCAAAGGTTCTCCTGTTACAAGTCTTTCCCCCACTGAAACAGCTGCCGGCTGTGGGGGTGCAGCAGCCAGACCCTGCTATTTCTTTCCAGAGGAAATGAGGCTGCCCCTCATTTTTAAAGTGTCTGACACCATCATAGCAGGCTGCAGCCCACGGGCAAAACAGTTGCTCTTGCAGGGCTGGGGATGGCTGGGACAGATGCTGCTGGACTGGGAAGAGGCTGGCAGGAGGCTGGGACAGGCAGCCGGACACAGGGGGCAGGAGGGGGTTCTGGCAGTAACGGTGGCAGGGGGTGATGGAGAAAGGACTGGCAGTGCCGTGGCTCCAAATGCTGAAGAGGAAACGCATTTCTACCTGTGTGCTTTGAAGCTGGATTTTATCCCTATGGCTTGTATATGCATTTTAGGTTGGCAAGTATCCCACTTGAGTGCCAGGATGAAGATGGTCCTCACAGGCATCTCTTCTAGTGCTTTTCACTTCTTCTTACTGAACCCATGACTTTAAAACCTGTGGGACAATAATCTTATTCCAGAAGACAAAATCACACTCCTTTTGGTGAAGAATAAAACCCAGCGTGGTAACAGCCTTCTGACATTTCTAGTGGCCAGGAACAAGTTTCTACATCTGTCTTCTTGGTGATAATTATGAAAAATATCCAAACCCAAACCAACAAAACCTTGCAAAGCTTTTCTCATTAGCAAAGGTAATCCCTCTTGGGCAACTCAGATTCACAATGCTGGGGAGAAGCCCAGACTGGAAATCAGAAGATTGCACGCAGATGGGACTATAGAGTTAAGAACTGTATTGTTACTGGGAAGGGCTGGTTTGTTTTTGTTGCTGGAGCCTGGTGTTTGTTTTTCCCTCTGTATGATTTGCAGTTCTTTTCTTTTTTAGGGATTTTGGAGTTTATTAGCCTGGCAGTGGGGCTGGTGAGCATCCGTGGGGTGGACTCCGGACTCTACCTCGGCATGAATGAGAGAGGCGAGCTCTATGGGTCGGTAAGTTCAGGCTGGGCTGGTTCCAGCACTGCAGCCTGTGGCCTCAGCTGTGTCACAAGCTGCCCTGTCACAGGCCCCCCACGTCCTTGGGGTGCCACTGATCTCCATCCTACCCTTGATGCCACTGCTGTTATAACATAAATGATGTATAGGAACCGGGTTTGAGGGAGGATTCACTCCTGCTGCGAGAGCCCACAGTGGTGTCCAGCCCCCAGACATCACACTGAGGTTTTGCATTTCAGAAATGGTGTGACAATGGCCAGGTAAAGGCAGGGGGACATTTAGCATAAAGCCAGGAGCTGTTTATGCGTTTTCACAGCCTGAGTAACACATCAGTTTTATTCCCCGTGTGGTCAGGTCTGCACCTATCTGCAGCTCTTATCTTTGTCTTATGGCTCTTTAACCAACAGAAGCCAAAATTGTGGCCTGAGTGTTATTGTAAAATTCTCTGTAACTCCTTTGAGGAGTTTTGGGCTGCTGCTCATGATTTCCTAGAAGTGCCCTTTTCAGGCTGAAATTTTCCATGTTTTGACAAAAAACCCCAAGTGTAAACTCGTTAAGTGTTATGACTTGCAGTCAAAGTGCCAGGTCTTAACAGCTGGGCAGACGTGCTTCCTACAGGTTAATTTAACTCAATTCCTAATTATTTAGCTCAATTAAGGGTGGATCACAGTAAAAATAAAATGAAATAAAATAAACCAGTTTTGAACCAAAGCAGACGGCAGTACTTCCTCTCACCATCAGATACGTCTCAGTCTACAAGTTAAAACTCATGTACTCTGCATACACAGAAGCTGTTAGAAAACCTTTGATTAGCGAACAGTAAACCATGAGTTTGGCTCATTTTTCCTTGTCCCATTTCCACCTGAGACTGCTGCAGACTCTTCCACCATTTAAGATGCAGTTGCTGATATTTATATGAGATAGTTGCCCAGAGAAGCTGTGGCTGCCCCATCCCTGGACATGTCCAAGGCCAGGTTGGACAGGGCTTGGAGCAACCTGGGATAGTGGAAGGTGTCCCTGCCCATGGCAGGGGTTAGAACTGGATGAGCTTTGAGGTCCCTTTCCACCCAAACCACTCTGTGATTCTCTGATCATCAAATACTGCATGCACCAATAACTATTCTTTTCCCACCTCATTTCTGTAACAGCTTCTACCGTGCACAGCAGTTAAATGCAGAGACAGTGGTTAAGTTACAAATGTGCACAACAGAAAAATCACCAGGATTCCATAAAACACATCTCCTGAAGCACACTTCAGAAAGCAGGGCTGGAGCAGCACCTCTCCTGTCAAACCCTAAGGCTGCTCAGCAGCTCTTCCAATTGCAGCTTTCATTTGTGCCTGCTGGAGAACATGAGCCCATGTATCCCCCCCTTTTCTTTCAAACCCTGCAGCTCTGATTGCGAATCGAGTTTCATGATGGGTTAATTAAATTCTAGAGCCCGTGTTCATGTTACAACACAGAAACAAAAATAGGGTAACATTTTACAGCACTGAATCTGGAAACAGAATTGACCTGAAGACAGTCGTGGGAGCTGTCCCTGTCCATGGCAGGGGGTTGGAATGAGGTGATCTTTAAGGTTGTTTCCAACCCAAACCATTCTGGGATCTTGTGCACAAGGCAGGACGCTGCAGGGACACAGTCAAAAGGCTGCTCCAAACTGTGCTGGCGTCACAAGCCAGGTCCCCAAATAACCCTGGAGTTTTAAAATCTGGGACACGTGGGTTGTACAATGATGGCTTTTCTAACTCAAAAGCCACTACAGTATTCTTAATTAAAGGTCCATAAAACAGCGCCTGACAACAGCATTAGCATTACAATGGTATTTTGGGAGATCACAGTACAGCGGTATTTTTAAATTTTCAGCAAGTTTATTATTTCCCTCTGTGCCAATTTTGCCTGATGCCTGTGTTGATGCAGCCAGAGCCAGCCATCCCCACAGCGACACGTGGAGTCCCCTCGGGACGCAGAGCTTTTCCGCCTGTCCCTGTTGACCTTGTGCCAACATTTCTGTAAAGCTTCCCAACGATTTCAGAAATGCCACTAATACTTAGGGCAGCAAAAGTCATGGGCAGCACCTTGCCTGCTGCCTGGATGGTGTCAGGTTCAGTGGGGACATCCCAGGGCTTGGAAAGGAATAAATCACACCTTGCAGGGTCACCCCAGACTCGCCAAACATTTTCCACAAACACTGTACTCCAAACTGCCCAGTGCAGTGCGGGTGAATGGGGGCAAAGCAACAGCCAGAGTTCAGCCAGTCATCAGGTTCCAACATATTCCAAGTAGATGGCATCCGAGAGGAGGGAAAAAACCCAGCCTGTATTTATTGACAGATCTGGGAAGAGAAGCCTGCGGTTCCCTGGGTCTCAGATGGCCAGGGCTGCGGCCTAGGACTTTTGGAGGGCTCACAACTCACCTCAGGCTTTATTTAATTAGCAGCAAAACACTGAAAACAGGTTCTGAGCACAGGTGAGCTCCTGGATTGTGTTACAAAACACCTACTGCAGGCAGTAACATTTACTGAGCACTCCGTGTGCCGAGGAGGGGACACATTCCCTGCCCAGATAGTTTACAGTGGAGGGACAGTGGGTGTAATATTAGAGCCCTCTACATTTGCAGACTGCCCTTCAGCTGAAAGGGCTCCTGGCAGTACCCTTGTGGGGTGGGATGGGATGGGATGGGATGGGATGGGATGGGATGGGATGGGATGGGATGGGCCCTCTGTGGCAGCACAGCAGTGCTGGCAAAGCCACCTGTGTACTCGTGGGGCAGGGGGACAGCCCTGCTCCCCACTGCAGCCAGGCACATCCCTGTAGCTGGCACATGGAGATGGGGGGAGAGGGAAGGAGCACTGGACATGAACTGAAAGTCCATCAGCAAACAGCCACTGCCAACAGCCCCCAGCTGTAAGGGCTGGATGGACAGGCTGGCTGTGGCCATGGTGACACCAGTGCCATCTGTCCCCCACGCTAGCATGGCATGCACCCGCCACACACCCTCATCACATCACCTATCACCACCCTAACTCTGCCCTGGGGTCTGACATCTCCCACGTCCCTCTGGGTCTTGTTAACAGCCTTCCATCACAACTCACTGGCACTCCAGGAGGTGAAGCCCTGAGGAATGCTTTCATTCCCATCTCAGCGCATCCAGCTGTGTGCCCTGAGCTTCCAAAGCAGTGCTTGCTCCTGTTTCCCTGTTTAGACCCTTCAGATATGCTGCCTGCTGCTTCTCTCACCCAAAAGAGGGGGTCTGGGGTGCATGGTACCTTGGGGGGGGCTGCTACAGGTCGACATGTCCCTGCCTGGTGGCACGGCCACCCCAGCAAGCTCAAACTCACACCTGGACATGTTTGGAGCTTTGCTATGGGCCTGTCTGATTTATTAATGGGGCACCTTTGCAAAATCCACACCCACCTTCTCCTGCTTTTGTCTCCTTCTTCCTCCAACTCCAGAGGTCCTTGGGTCTTGACTCGTGCCCATTTCAAGCTCTCATCCAGGGGAAGCCTCCCCAGCAGCACAGTCCTCGTCCTCAGGGGAGCCAGGAGAAGGCAGCTGGGAAAATGCTAGAAAAATAAAGTAAGGAAGGGTGACGGTGTTTTCTGTTTTCACTTTTTGACACGAGTGTCTCTTTGTTCCCCTGCTGCGCTGCCCACGGCAGAAGAAGCTCACCCGGGAGTGCGTTTTCCGCGAGCAGTTTGAGGAGAACTGGTACAACACGTACGCCTCGACCCTGTACAAGCACCCCGACTCGGAGCGCCAGTACTACGTGGCCCTCAACAAGGACGGCTCGCCCCGCGAGGGGTACAGGACTAAGAGACACCAGAAATTCACCCACTTCTTACCCCGGCCTGTGGACCCTGCCAAAATCCCTGCCATGTACAGAGACCTCTTCCACTACAGGTGATGGTTCCTGCAGTGTCAGTGTACATACTTGGGCTCCCAAGCTTTTTCCCAGAGCACTCTATTAGTCATTCCATCATTCCTGTAAGCGTAGATGACCTAGGGAAGCACTTACATTGAATTCAGACACTGCTGTTCCTCCTTGTTTCCAGCGTATATCGAACCTGGGTTATTTATGGGGCGGGGGTAGGGGAAGGGAGGGAACCCTACATTTAATCTTCCATTTTCGTTCACTTTCGTTACCCGGTTGCTACAAGAGAGGCTGAATATTCAATGTTACGGTTGCTTAAAGGAACAAGCAGGTGAGCAAACCTGATCATTGGGGAAAAGAAAGCCCCAAAACAACCTAAAAATGAAGAGAAGAAAAGAAAACAAAGACCACAGAACTGCTGCAGATGCCGCTGCTGAGCTGGGATAGCTCCCTGCTAAGGAAAAGCCTTTGAGTGGTGCCCTGCTTAAGCAGCCCGGGGGTTTGCTACATGGATGATGCTCCATGGACTGGTCCTGATGTGTGGGGTTCTTCCTGCTGTTGGGGTGGGAATGGGGCGAGGAACATTATTCAGATGTAAGCATGGATACTGTGCATAAGGACAAAACTATTTATAAAATGTATATGATATTTATTTTATATATTTATTTATTTCAAAATAATTTTATTTTTAATGAGAGATGCTATGACCGGATTTTCATCAGGAAGAATAAGGTCCTACTGAACCAGGAAAAAAAATGAGTTTTAAGAGCTTATCGGCAATAAAATTGTCTTTATATTGTAGATTTCTTGCCAGCCCTTTTTTTTTGGCACTCTTCAACAACTAACCCAGTATTTCCCCAGCAATATGAACATTAAATCCACCTCTAAAAGGGCTTTGTACAGTAAAGATTGATTACCTACGCCCCAAACTCCTGCAGAAGGATGACATCAAGTTACAGCTCTCGGCAGGAGTCGCGGGCAGCTCGGTCTCCGTGGGGCAGAATGCAGCCCCGTGGATTTACTGCCCCATTCAAAACCAAGAGGACAAACATTTGGAGCATCTGCTGTGTTTTGGATGGACCCATCATTCTTGCAATAAAACCAGCATGCCTTGCATGAGATTTACCTGCAGCACCACGAAAAATCAGTGGAGAAATAGAAAGCAACAACAGCAATTCTAAACCCCCTCACTTTTAAGCAATTACCGTGGATGAGGATCATCCCTCCAGGCAGTGCTTGGACGTTCATGGCTGTGTGGCATTTTCCTCTGCAGGAGCTGCCTGGTCACACAGTTCTGTCACCTTTCCTCTGCCTCCAGCTGGGCTCAGCAACCCTGATGACATTTGGCAGCCCTGAACCAGCCCCATATTCCCACCTGGTGCCCGGCAGTGCCAGGGAGCTGCAGCCCTCCTCCAGTCAGGCCAGGCCAGGGACGCTCATGGGGGAGGCTTGGCTGTGCCAGCACAGGCCCTCAGTGACACTTGTGCCACGTGTGTGCCCTTGCTGCCTGCTTGGGATGTCACAGACCTGCAGGGAAAGCTTCCAGCAATGATGCCAGTCTATGTTTTGTCCCCTGTGATCAGCAGAGAGGGATTTCAGCACACAGTGGGAGCAGGAGTGTGTGGTTGCAGAGGCACTTTGCAGCAGGAAGAGAGGCCGACAGCAATCAGGGTCCTCTGGAGTGTGCAAAAACCTGAACAACTACAGCTGTGGTGGCTTTGGGTTTTCCTTATCACAACTGCTTTGTCCACAGTGTTGTTTCTTAACTTCCTCCTTGCAAAACAGTCATGGTAAAACCTCAGCTCCTTCATCTTCAGCCTGTGAATTCCCAGGACACTTTCACTGACCTAGGGATGATCCACACCAGCTTCTCCATGAGCTACATCACCAATGGAGCAGCAGCCCTAGTGCCCAGCTCTGCTCCCGACTGTCTCTCGCCCTCTCTGCCACCTCCCATGTCCCTGCCACGTCCCTTCGCTGTCCCAGCAGGTCCGGCAGCCACCAGACGTCAGGCTGGGGTTGGCAATGAGGAGATTACAGGAGCTTTACCTTCAATGATCCAGACATGAAGGAATTTAATCCTGTGTTTGAAATAAAAAGAGTTTGTTTAGCTTCTTCCTCTGAGTCACTGCCGAAACATCTCATCCCCGGCTGCTGTGTCGGGAGCTCGATCGCTCACGAGACGCGTCCTCAGGTGCACTTTTGACCTTCCCCCGCACGAAGGGAAATCCCTCAGCCCTGGAGTCTCGCTCTGCCCCCCGGGATGATCCTGCTCCCTCCAGCCAGGGCTTTCCGTTGTGCTTGAAAATAAATCTGGTGGTTAAGATCCTGCTCCTTTTCAAAATGAAGGTCGAGACCTGATCTCAGCAATGCCAAGTACATTTTCCACCAACTCCAAAGGGAGATGATTTGGCCCATGGGGGCAACACTGGACTTGTTCTTCTGATACCCAACTCAAAGAGCTGCTGCAGCAAAACCTCCTGCCACAAAGGGACACACAGGTGCCAGGGATGCTGTAAAACACCTTTTCAGCATCTGGGTTCAAAAAACTTGCACTTGCAAAAAATCCACAAACAATTTACTGGAAACCCCTTGGTAAAGGCTGGTCTCCTGTCCTGCGTGGGACATTCGTTACGTGGGGAATTCAGCACTGCTAAATCCCACCCAAATGGTTCTTTCACAGGAATTTACTGTGTTTGGTTCTGGTTCAACAAAGCAGCAGAAGGTGTGAGTGGCCTGAGTGACCTGGGAGCTGAACAGCAGCAGAGGGAACCCCCAAAGACGTTGGGTGCGCTCTGAGCGGCACAGGAGTGGGCTGTGATGCACAGGGGGCTTGTGTGGACATACTCACCTCTCCACCCCATCCCATCTCCCTTGGTCCAGCTGTCACCCCACCTGGAGATGCCAACTGCTCCTTCGGCTTGGAGGTGTTACAGGGCTGGCAGATGGACCCTGCTAGGAAAGCTTGAGAGGTAAATACGTTTGGGTTGCTTCAACCTGACAGAATCTCCTGAGTTAGCAAAAGGAAACAGCATTTTTTTTGGGGTCTCATGTAGATTCCATGTGGTTCAAAGTCACAACAGCCAACTGGAAAACTCCCACAGGGAAGGCACAGGCTGGTGCAAGGCATGGCTGTGATCCCCAGAAACCCCACTGTGCCCCCAACCCCAGAGCTGTTCTACACACAAGATGGTGGCTCTGGAAACACCACAGCAAACAGGACAAAAGGCATCTCTTTGAATCCTTCTCCTTCCACCCGAGAGGGGTGGGCCTGTTCTGTGGGAAACATTATCCCGGGACAGCTGTGCAGAGCAGGAGGGAGGAGTTCAGCAAAGAGCTGGGAAAGTGCTGAAGTCTCACTATGGAGGGCGCAAAAACAGAGGGGAGCTGCCTGTGAGAGTGCCCTTCTCCCTGGCTTTGGCTCACGATCCAAGGCACAGGGATGGATTGGATGGTTTGTTTGGAGACTGACGTACAAGCAGCAATATACACATGCCCTCAGGGACATCCCCACAGAGACCCCTCTGCCTGTGGGGAGCTCTTCTGGGTGGAATGCACGGCTTGGGGCTCCTTTCTCCAAGGGGGAAAAGGAGAGGAGGCCCCAGAGACTCACCTCCTGTGGAGAGAGCGACGGAGATCCCAAAACTGCAGAGGGAATCCAGAAGCTCAGTGCTGGAAGGCAGTGAAGGTGTCCTGGTGTTGTCCCACCTGGCTGGACATCCAGAGAGATGTGCTGCAGCTGCCAGACGGTGGCTGAGAGGTTCCTGGAAGGGCACCCAGGGATGGAGCATTCCTGAAGGAGAAGGGCTGAAATTCCTGTCGATGTGGAGACAAAGACATCTGCACCCCTTGGCACAGTGCTCGTTATCGCTTTTTCCAGAACAATTGCCGCAGAGCTGCTGAATTCTCATCACGGAAATCACCAAGGGTGTCACCCCGTACCTGCGCTGGGTTTGAGCAGGAGCCCTGGGAAACTAATTCCAAGGATTCTCAGGCTCTTCCCAGACTGTGCCACGAGGTATCTGGCACTGAGATGCCACCGAGCAGGGCAGGTCACCACACCAGATGTGGCCAGGGCACACGTCCTCTGCTGCTGCTGCTCGTGGGCATCGGCGAGAATCCAGGGACAGGAGCAACACACTGCAACTGAATTCCTAAAGCAGCTGTTGCGGCCGGATCTGGCTTTGAGGAGTGCCTCAGGTATCAGTTACTGTCTCACACTCATTCTCGAGCAGTTTTTGTGCACACACAAGGCCAGGGTGGCGTTTGGGATCAGACCTTGTCTGAGCACAGACCTAAGGGTGATGCCACCTCCCCCTGCGCCCACCTTCCCTGAGCCCCTGCCCTTCTCCAGGGCAGTGTCCCCATGCCAGGCCACAGCCCCTTCCCAACGCTCTCCTCCAGTGACCCCCAAGCCACCTCCTCCCTGGGGAAAGCAGGGGCAGAGCTGTGGCTGGATGAAAAGGTCACACACAGGATGAACCACTCATCCCAGCCACACGTGGCAGGGCAGAGCGTGGCATGCTGCAAACCCTTTAAAGCATCACAGTTTCCCACATTTGGAATTCTGCTGGTGCTCTATCCCAGGCCACATCCCCAAGGTGGGTTCTACAGCACAGAGGGTGCACAGGGGGTTATGTGACACCTGAGCAGGTCTGAGAAGTTCAGACACCGTGTGATTACTGGTGCTGGTGCTGCAACACCAGCGTCATTCCATATTCCTCCAGCTGGGAACATTTAGGACATTTGGCTTTCCATAAACATTGAAAATCTATCCAACTTCAAAACTATTTTTTGCTTGAACTGATGAATTCAGTTTTATTTACTGTGCGCAGAGCAGTTCTGCTTTTAAGACAAAGGCAAAATCTGCTCAGGGTGGGCACAGCTGACACAGCAACGGGGCTGGTCAGTGTTGGGGCACCTCAGTGCAACATTCTGGACATGGGACTCGTCCCAGGACACTTCCCAGCCCAAAACAGACACCACATCCAACCTGAGCTGCCCACTGCCCTCCATCAGTGTTCAGCCAAGTTAGAAGTCACAGGGATATTTAAAAACACGCTGCCCACAGGGCCCCTTGGAACACAACTCCAGTACCTTCACCCCAGACACCATTTCCACCTCCCTCAGCTTTACCAAGACCGGCTGTGCCCCTGAGCAGCCCCAGCACTGCCAGGGAACGAGCAGAGGGCACATTCAAACACAACTGTTACACTTTTCTTTGCATAGGAAAGGGGGTGTTCTGACCAACAGGTGGGATTTAATAACTAAGGGAAGGAGAAGTACAATTACAATGTTAAAAAATGGCAGCACGTTATTCTGATTTGACTAAGTAGAACTTCACCTCACTTTTAACCATCTCACTGCTGGATAACTCACTTCATTTTTAATGGACAGACTGGCAGAAGCTGCTATTAATGAATGTAATTTGAAAATCTGGACCACAGCTATTTTCCCTAAATGAAAACAATGGCTACATCCACTAAAGTCATTGTAGAAAACAGTAAAAGCTTCAACTCACAGCACAGTTCTTCAAAGACACATTCCCAGGCTGAATCCCTGTGGAGTTACCGCTGGACTGTGAATGTAGCACAAGGCACGTTGATGTATTTTGGTCACTTTATTAAATGAGATATTAAATAGTTTAAGTTTCAACTACTAAAACAGCACTTTGAATGGTGAAAACACAGATAGTATATCGTCATACTTGAATGCTTCTTCTCTTTAAAAACACATTTCCAGTCCTTATATATATTACAAAACAGCCTTATAGGAAGAGGGGACACCTTTTCTATAGTACTTAAGATATTTAATACAGAACTGAAAAGCCATCTAATAGAAACAAAGGCAAGTCTTCACAGCTGTATGATTTCAGCAGCCAAAGCTGGTTGATGGACTGAAACATTACTATACAACTGGGACAAAACATATACAATATCACGATACTAAGCAAAAACGCTTTACATCCAAAGGAATAAACAGGTTACAAAATGTGGATAATTTAGCAGGCAAAACTGTATTACAAGCAACATTTTTATTCGTCATCTTAAGCCATTTTTATCTAGTTAAAACATCTAAAACAAATATAAAAATGAGCCTTTTATTATCTTACTGATGTATGTTCTGTCTTTAAGTACTGGTTAAAGCCTGATGTTATACTCAAAGCACATTGTTATGCAGCTAAAATGTCGAGTGAGAAACGTATGCAAAGTGGTCCAGGTTTTACTTCAATGCTTATCTCGGATTCCTTCTTGTGCATTAGTCTTCTGTTATCCATAGGTTTGTCCAGGATGAAATAAAATGTGCCTTTCAATGTTGCCTAAAATTTCCACATTTAAGTCTTTGAGTTACTGTAAAACTCCATATAACATTCCCAGGTTTGGTAGAAAGTACTTTTCTTATTCACAACACGTAGGAATATCGGTGAGAGTTGCCCAGAGTACATTTGCCTTCAAATGTTTGTCTCAACGTCTCACGTTTTGTCTCTTCTAGTGCCAACAGGTCTCTCTTTGCTCCCTCCCCCAGATCAGAGTTAATTGTAGAGCTGGCAGAGCACTAGAACACACTGAGGGTCTTTTGTGGTATCTTGTAATCAAAGAGTCCAAGACAGCAACTTGTCAGCTGCGTGTGCAGCAGCCCAACCAAGCTCTGTCCACGTCACCAACCAAGTGTCAGTCACACCCCGAAACATCGTGTGACATCTGCATGTTTAGATGCAAAACTTGTCCATTCAGGGCAAGAACTCAAACTCCTGCAAGAAACTTCCCAGAAACCAAAATGATTTTAGTTCATGCCAGCGTCAGAAGAGTCCAGCACAACCTGGAGCCACCGCCTCCATCCGCCTCCAGGGCCCTCTGTTGTCCACATACCACCACCTCCATGTTCCTGCCACTTACTTGTGCCCCCAGATTATCCACGGGGGTTTTTGAGGGGGTAAGAATCAACCAAACTCTATGCAAAGAAAAGCCTTATTTGTATTTAATTAGACCTTCACAAGCACAACAACTGTGAGCAAAGAGCGTGATGATGATAAAGAATAAACCAGAAATTTATCTCTGGCCATTAAAAAAAAAATCCAAAAGAGAACAAAACCAAAACCAAAACAAATCAAGCTCTTTGTGTCCTAACCCATGTTTTCACACAAGTGAAGGGGTGGGGAGGAGTGCATAACCACATCTCTATCAATAACGTCATTTCACGCTTCTGGCAGCTCTGGAAGTTGCTACAGCACTTTCTCTGTATCCATTTTCAACGGGCAATGGTTCTGCCACGTTACAGGGGGTTCTCTAACAGGGCTCGGCCCTGGCCACCACCACTGTTTTGCCCCCACACCAGCAGGAACTGAATTGTGTTGGCCCGTCCCCCATTGCTGGCAACGGGAGGAGACAGTAGCACCAGCATGAAGGAGTTACCAGAAATGTGCTTTGTGCTGGACTCCACAGCGAGGGAATTAGCGTGTGAAGGAAAAACATCTCCCGCTCCCAGATCATCAGCTGTTATTCCATTACATGGAACTGAAAATAAGAAATGGCAGCAGACTGGAGAAGGCCCAGTCGTGTTTAAGGCTGGATGCACAGTTTCCCTGTGCCTCAGAAGTTCAGAGCAGTAGTATTTACGAATATTGCACTCAATTCTGTTTCAGAGAGTATTTTCAGCTCCTGTTCCATTCAGCACAGATGATCCATGAAGGAAACTAGACTATTTCTGTTACAACGTCCCCACTAATAGAAAGAAATGGGTAAGCAGAAAAGTATTCCATAATTTGAGGAATCAACTCTAATCAAGAACTCAGCTGTTTACAATTCACATATGTCAGACTGAACATACAGACCTGCAGTCCTTCCTAAGCTTCCCAAAGCTTCGCAGCCACGAAAAGCAAGCGTAGGAGTTTAGACAGGAAACCTGTGGAGATGCTACTGTAACGGGAGGACTTGTTTTCACTGAAAACAACTTGTTATCTCCTGTACTCAACATATGTAAGAAGATTCTAGGCAACATCACTGACAACAGGGAAAACATCGTGTCCTATTTAAACAAAGCTGGAACACTAATATGGAACATGGTATTTAAGGGGAGCAACCAAACTATTCTTTTTAATTTTTTTTTTTTTTTTACAGTTGAGTTCTGTTAGGCCATTGATTCCTAAAAAAATAAAAGTTCTTTCTCTGATTTTAACAATCCTTTAGGCTTTTAGTGCAAAATCACATTGATTTCCCTTGGGAAGGCCCTGGATTTTTGCCTCTCATTGGGGGTGGTGCTCGTTGTAGGGGTGGTGGCTGCATCCCACCAGACACTGACTGATACATTCCTCTCACATCTATGGTTGGGTAGCTGGAAGGATTCATGATTAAATTTGGAGGCTTTGGCATCATGAGGTGGCCCATGGCTGCTTGCTGGTAGGACATCTGCTGCTGCTGCTGCTGGTTGTACTGGTGCTGGAGCCGCCTGTTCATCAGGATCCTCTGGACACAACCGATTAACTGTGAAGGGAAAGCAGAGCTGGCTGAGTGCACGACCCGTCTGCCTGCTCCGAGGATCAGGTTCAGAGCTGAAATCAATTTGTTAGGGACAGCACGGCTGGGGGAAAAAGCCCCATTGTTATCACCATCCCTAATGTGATGGCATTCGGCAGCCCATTACTGGAGAAACCATTTAGTAACAGCATTTAGGGCTCAGTTCTCCCGGAGACTTGGCTATTGTGTTGCAGGCAGCATTTAGGTGAGTTGCCAAGGCAACGTGTACTCTACTGTGAAATTATTCCCAGGTATAAGTTACATCATCATTTGTCAGGTACCATTCATCTTCCCTTTGAAAGTCCCGCCTGTGGACTGTCAGTGTTTGTTTGCCTGAGAGAAAACTCTTCCCTCTGACATCATCTGGGCCACTTTCAGATTCTGCAAAGTAATTTTAAGCTAAAACAACATTACCAACGCTTTCTAAGATGTGTTTCCTAAGTGGCTGGCTGAGCTCTGGGAATCAGATTTCTCTTTACGCCTCATGACCTTGCGGCAAAGCACTTCAGCTCAAAAACCTGGCGAGTGGCTTTTTTATGAACTTCTCCCTCGTTGAGGCCGAGCAATGAACTCCAGCACACTGCTGACCAATCTGCGAGGGATAGTTATGTGCCTAAACATACACTTGCAGTTTAGGAATGAACGCACACGAGATCCTCATTCAAACACTGACAGTAGGTAAATAAATGTAAGATATTTTACCATCTGCTGTTTCCCGAGGACGTCGTTGTAAATGGCTTCTCGGCGCTTCACATCCAGCTCCTGGCTCGCCTGTCTGTTCAGGGCCAGGGCCTGCACCTGGCTCTCCGTCAGGGTTAAGTTTTCTTTCCACTGAAAAGCAAAAAAACCCGAAACCTTCTTGGCACTGGTGGTTTTAACAAAAGCCTGGTGGTAATCGAGGCCCTGTGTCGTGTTCGCGGCTGCACCAAGAGTTAAACCAGCCCAACTTCCACTCAATGCAAAACTGTGCTTCACCAGAACTATGAGCTATTAGTTCTTCTAACTGGCAATTAGCAGCCCACAAAACACAACAACTACTTGCCTGTAACTGCTATTCTGATGTATAGAAAAACCAGCATTTTCAGAGCATGGCAAATACTGAGGGATCTAAACTGCCACTCCTGCAAGGCTCTGTGCCAGCTAAATACCACTGAGGGTTACTGCAGGAATACAGGTCACTACCAGCTGGAAATGGCACTCATTAATAATGCAGTTCATTAGCTGAATGACCATTGGCAGTAGCAATATCTTTGTTTGATCATGTTTAACGTTTTCCACTCCTGATCTAAAGCCAGGGTTACCCATTCCACTCACTATGGATGAAATTATGTCTTCCAGGGGCTGGATTCTTGCTGCAGCCACACTGTTGGTTGCTTCCACTACCTTCTCTCTTCCTTGATTAATGAGGTCCTGAGAAAACACCAGAAAATCAGTTACAAAGCACAGAAACAACAAACACATTTCTTCCCCAACCTTCTTAATCTTTCTCTTGTACATACCTAGACTTCAATTACCTTTTTGCTCTCAATTTGCACAAGTCAATGAGTCTAAGCTGCCACCCATCTGAATTTCAGCACAGAGCAGTTGAACAACATGTATAAACCTGGCAATTTGTAGACAGCATTTGTAAAAACCTATTTTTTGTACCCACAGGTTTTCAGAGCAGCACGAGAATGCTGCAACCCAGGTAAATTTTCTACCATACAGACTCGATAATGTCACAGTTTTAAATGTGGTAATTAAAGTCTGCCAAGAATACAGGTGATGTTCCAGAAGCCTGACAATCTGCCCAGGTATAGGTTTATATACATGCAAGTTAAATTTCAATGAAGCTACGTGCAAAAAACCCCCCCAAACCTCCAAACTATTAAAAATAGGCGATAATTATGTAAAGGTATTTAAGACTGACATTATCCACAATTTGTGACAGAAAACCCCTGCAGCAACACAGGCATGCTGTGCTCCTTACCTCCAGCTGTTGGTTACTCATCGCTGACAGAGCACCCAAATTGTAAGGAATATATGTCTGAGAGTTGAAATTTGTGGGAATCATGTTGGTCCCTGTTGGCATGTTGAAACGCATGGTCATGCCCTGAAAAACACAAAGTGCACTTGTCACTAACTCTGACAATTCTCTGATAACCACACACAGCCAAAGCAGCCCTCAGAGAGGGCCGCAGGCACTGAACACTGATCATGGAGGTTTCCAAACCTCAACTCAGAACCACATTTCAGTCACAGAGGAACCCAAGATCCAGTCTTCAATAATTTCTGAGTTTAGCTTAATTGTCATTATTTGCTATGTAAATGACCAAGGCTTATTAGTATAGCTTAAGTTGGTTAAGATGAATTTTTTTATATCGAAAACCCACTACTTAATGTTGAGTTTGACCAGCCTGTAATGCAATTCTGAAGAAGTGAAATGCATAATTTATTAGCAGGAATGTAAAGCTCATTGCCCATATGGATTTCTCATAGGGCAGCTTCAGAATTTACTGTATTTATTGCCCTATTTCTTCTCCCTCCCCAAAGCTTTTCATCAGTTCACTCCAGGTGGTCAGAGGCAATTTATACACCCACTATTTGAACTTTTAGTGGAAGGCTTTTGAGGGTACCTGACAATTTGCTTCACATATTCATTTCTTGGTCCCTAACAAAATTTAATTGTCCCAAGATAAACTGAAAAGGTAACTGGGACTCTAAACCCGGGAAGGTTATTTTCATGTACATAAACCAGATCAAACAGCTTTACCTTCTTTTCTGCTTCATATTCTGCCCAGGCTGCCTTCCTTTCTTCTTCTGTGAGTTCCTCTTCCTCCTTATGGTCCAGGAGTGAATCATGTTCGTGATACCCAACTATGTACTCCTTGTTGATCTGGAGCAGCTCTGCCAGGATCGTGTCCTGTTCAAAGGAGGAGATAAAGGAGGAGTCACTCAGCAGCTCTGCTCTATTTGCTCCCCGTGTTTCCCCTCCTGCTCCCTCCCCACACACACAGCAGCTCCGAGCACTCCACGGCACAATAAAACCTGAAAATCATTTAAAAGTACAATTTTCCTCAGAGGGAGAGCAATGGATTAACAGTCTGTTGCAGAGATGACAGTCCAGTCACTTAATAAACCACAGGAATGCACTCGGATTCCACAACAATAAATGCACTTTCAGAACCTAAAAAGAATGGAATGTGCTCAGTGAGTTTTCCTTTGCCTCGGCTGGACAACAGACAGGACCTACCAATAATCTGCATTTATTTTACATAAACAGCATCTCTACAGCTTTCAAACACTGAGCAGTACTTAGGGTTCAACATCTCCAATTTTTTTAAGTCAAACCTTTTTGTCTGAAAGTCAAGGTGATGCTGTGAAGGATGAAGAAAAACATCCCCACAGGACTATGAAAAACTGCTCCTGCTGCACCTCAGGAGTTCCTTTTCTAAGTCATTATTGAACAGGGTTTTTTACATTATTTGTGTGGCTGATGAGCTTCATGAATTGAGGAAGCTCCAGCACACCTCAGCATTCAGGCTAAAATCCCTAATATGGAAACATCATTGAACCACTCCTGAAAGGAATTACAGTCCGGGAGTTAATCTGAGTCCCTACAGCCCCCTCCACATCCTGCCAGGGTTTGCACAAGCAGAAATCCAGCCCGTCCTACCCTGGCATTTTGTAATCTCAGCCAAACAATGACTGCAAAAAAGTGCCCACAAACAGATTTTTGCAGCCACCCTGGGAGCTGCGTGTGGAAGTCCTGACCGGGGATCCTGTCGCAGCAGCTACAGAAAGTTGTTTGTTTCTGTGTGTTTGAAAAGTTAATGACGTTAACCAATTATCAGTGAGCTGCTCTTTGTCCCACCCTTGCCCTGCCTGGTGGGAACCACTGCTGTCATCGCCAGCTCCTCCCAGAATGGCCCGGCTGGGGTGGGCACCACTGATGGGCACAGGGAACAAAGGATGGGGGGCTCAGGGTGCTGGCAGGGAAGCAGAGAGACCCCAGGGATGGGGGTGACACGAAGCCCAGGGGAGGTGGCTGAGGAACCCAGGAGATGTCACCCGCTGTGGGGGCTCCTGGAGGTGCAGGAACTGCCCTGGGAACAGCAGGGCTGCAAACAAGCCTGGAATAGAATCGAGCCTCCCTCAGCCAGCATAGCCCTCCAAATGTGCTTTAAATTACACCCAACTGTGTGTTTGCTTTGCTTTGTCTAAACTTTGTTTTACATGGACTTTAATGATGGGAGCTCGAAAATGGGGATGTGGAATAAACTCCCATTTAGCTCAATCTTACAATAAAAAAATAATAAATCCACCTTACACATAAAATATCATCAGAATAATTATTTCTTTATGTTTGTTTAGCTTGTTGATAGAATAATGATTATAAGTTGGTTTGTAAGCTTTAGGATGAAATCTTGGTGATGAACGAAAATATGAAGACAGACTGAAAAAGGGTTTTGAATTTTAAAAAAGACATTTGTCTTTTTAAAATCCTGAGGGAATTAAATGCTACAGAGAGATCAGTGTATTAGAAAATAAATACTCCATGAAGAAATGCAGGTTATGTTGTAATATGTAACCTGTATGTAACAGGTTCTTCTAACATCATTTTACATTAAATACTAAAGTTAAAAATAAAAATATTAAATAAGAAGCAAATTCTTCTAATCCCGAGATCAAAATTCACAAAGTTGTCCCCTAGTATGGAACCACAGTAAAACACATGTCTCTGTCCTAAGGTGGAATAAAATGCTGATATACTATATCCAACTGCATCTGAACTATGGTTTTAATCTGCTTTTCAAATCTGTTTCACCAAGTTTTCATTTCACGCAAATAAAAAAGGGACTTCAAGTCTAATTCCCTGAATGAGGAATGGGGAATGAGCCCAGGGCAGGGGTGCAACAACAGTGCCAGCTCTGAGGGACACCCAGTGCCCCAGTGCTGCCTTTGCCCAGCTCCCACCTCACCCACCCTGCTCCACAACGTCCCCCACTGCCAGGGCAGTCCCAGGAGTCACCCACTGGTCACCGAGTCTCACTGTCATCTTTACCTTATCTCTCCTAATGGTCCCCACAGGAAGTTGAACAGGGAACTAAACCTCAAAAAGTCTTGGCAAAGGAAAACGTGGATTAAGTTGACTCTTATCTACAGTGCCAGCTCACAGATGTGTTACCACAAACTGAGGCTGTGCTGGGTATCACCAGCACCCACTCAGATGCTCATTTGAATTTTCCAGGGTTTCATGCAGCAAAACTTCTCTTCATTCAAATTGTGTGAAAAATTGTCTTTGTTTGTTCTGACTTAAAAGTTGGGCCTTTTAATGAGTATCCTTCTCTCATGGTCTGAATTACACTGAGGGGAAACTCCTCACCCAGCTCATTATAGGATCTGTTCCATTAATTATGGATTTTATTGTGTTTCCTGCTATTCACCTCCATTCCAAGCGGCCAGCACTGCTCTACACTAAAAACATGGAATATCTTTGAACAGACTCAGGCTGCGGAATTCCTGGCGACGGCCACCACTCACTTTTGGCAACATGGGGGTGTCCCTCTTCTTCTTCTTCTCCGAGTTGGGGTCATCCAGCAGGTCTGGCTCGAAGGTGTAGAGCTCGGTGAGCTCGTTCATGGTGAAGTGCCGCTCCACCTGCTGCTGGTCCACCACCCTGAAGGACAGCGACTGCTTCGTCACCTGCCGGTCGTAGATCTTGTCCTCCATGGTTCCCTAAACACAGACACTGCTCGTCCACAGGAAATACTTACAGGTAGGAAAGAGCCAAAACAACAACCCAGCTGTTCTGTTTTGCCTCGTTTCCATGACCAAGTTTCTACCCCTTTCAAGCCCTTTGTTTGCTGAGCAATAAAAGGAAAAACCTGCTGGAAGCGACGCAGCGGGAACTGTGCATGGGACAGATGTCATCTAGCTGTTGGCTAGAGGGAGAAAATTGTTCTTTTAGTGGTGTTTTTCAGAGATCCAGTTTTGCTTCAATTCCCCAAAGTAAGATTATGACCAAAAAATGGCAATTTTCACAGCATGTACCTTATTTTGCTGCTTTGAGCAGCCTGTGAAAAGGAAAACAGATACCATATCACTGTGGTGGAGGGGAGAGGGGAAGGGAGGCAGTCAAGTCTAATTCACCACAGCTGTGTACAAAAAAATTAGATCTTTGATGAAAAAAAGGAAAATTACTTATTTTTTGAAAAAAAACATGACTGAGAAGGACGAGAACAGCACAGCCTGTTCTGAACAGCGTAATTTAAAAAGGATATCAACAGTTCAAAAGTGCACAGAGAAAACTACAAAAATAAACTGAAGCCTGAAGAAAAACCCCATTTCTGACAGCAACGTGTCCCAGACAAGGATCTGCTTCAGCTGGGATGGAAATAGTGACTGGATCAAGGGTTAAGTGCTACTGGGGAGAGGTCTCCAGGCTACTCGGTCACACCTGAAGCACCAGAGGCTGAAGCAAGGCACTTCCTACCAGAAATAATGGCCTTACATAAAGCACAGATCAGTGTCCCCCAGTTATTACCCATCTTTAACATCTGCAGGGTGTGATACAAGTTTTCAAGTCAGGACTGGATGCCTTTTTATAAGAATCTCTTTATGTCCCCGTGGTTCCACCCCAGCTGGACCACCAGGGTCTGCAGAAGGAGCTGCCCTGGGCAGGGCTATTCCCTAACAACAACATCGTCCTCTGCAGGGTCTGCTCCACTCAGAATTTTTAGTGGTGTGCAAATTAAATAAGCTGATTAAAAAAGCAAATTAAAAAAACCCTGTTCTGAGCCTGGACATGTGAATCACTGCTGGAATTCCAGAAGCTGTGTTACACAAAGTGTTGAACGAGGGGGACTTAACAGGAAACAATTTGTCATTTATTTTACCATTCTTTCCTTCAAGAGCTGCTTCGGTGGCCAAATGCTGCTACAGGCCATGACTGGATCAGTGTGGATCACTACAGACCCCAACACCTGCCCAAACAGGTACAGTCCCAACAGTCCCAGCTCCCAGACTGGACTACAGGATGAAACAGCACAGAAATAGCAGCCAGAAATGTACCTGAGCCAAAAACCTGTAGACAAACACAGGCTTGTTCTGCCCGAAGCGATAAACCCTGAAGATGCTCTGGATGTCATAGGAGGGGTTCCAAGAGGCATCGAAGATGATGACTCTGTTAGCAGCCACCAGGTTTATTCCCAGGGAACCTGCTTTAGTGGATATGATAAACAAGCGGCCTCTGGAACAGAGAAGAGTTGCAAAATTCGAGTATTTTGGAAAATAACTGTTGTTCCTGTGGTGCTGAGTTACTATGGAGTTGTTCATACACTGAAATAACTCTAAAACTTCATTAAAATAATGTATTAAGCATAAAACAGATGCAGATTTTACAAGAACAACACTTTTAGCAAAACATACACTCCCAAAAATACACATCAAGGCCTTTTGCAAACCAGCTGGTAACAAAAACTGGCAGGGAAGAAAAAACTTTGGGGTTTGCATTTTCAAGCTCTAATGAAATTAGCTATATCAAATTAAACCATAATTTTAAACAGGCAGATTCCATGCCATTGAAACTCTTTCCTGGCCTGCAAACTTTCAGGGTAACTCTCCAATGACACTGTCTCTTTGATATATCTGCTTTTTTTGAGATTCAAAAAGTCTCACTCAGGTTTACCTTGGAACCAGTTCTTGACAGACGTCTGACAGAATGAACGATTTAAAAGTATTAACACTGGATTAGTTCACTTAATTTAACTTTTTTTTCCCCTGCACATTATAAATGACTGCACCATAATTACACACTTTATTTAACAAACCTAGGAAGGTGAAGCTCCTTAACTTCATTCAGCTGCAAGTTTGCACCTCTCTATAAAGTCCCATTTTGGATGAGTGGTGGAGGGCTGGGAGCCAATTCTGGAGACAGTTAACACAGTTAATTTGCTCCTGAGTGGCCCAGGGACTGCAGCCTCCTGGCCATACCTTTCCTAGGCCCTTATATCCTTTAAGTAATTGCAATAAAACATTGATTTAAATTGGTTACAATCTAAAGGACAATGAAAACAGCAAGGAAACACTGCTGAGTATGATGGAATTAATCTGAAGTCAGGAACACACTGCTGCACGTTTTCTGTGTGAGTTCTGACAACACTGGGATCATCATCTGCCTGGTCTTAAGGTCATTAAGCTAATAAAAGTAATAAAAATAGGCAACAAAAGAAAGAAAAAGGGGAAAGTAAAGCATATATAACTCAGAAGGGACCTCACCTCACATTAGTTTCATCATTAAACTCTTCAGCCCATTTCTTTCTGGACTGAGCTGTGGTGGAGCCATCCAAGCGATAATAATCAATATTCCTGAACCATTTTCCTTCACCTGTAAAAATGCAACAGCCAAGCTGTGAAAATGCTGATGGTGTAGATAACCAGACTGGTAACTCTGGATACAGACAACTCCCTGAATAGTGAAGAACACATATGGAGCATGAAACACACTGATGTGACAAGGGAGAAGAGCACAGGCTTTTGGAGGACACAGGTACTTGCCGCAGACACGCCTTGAAAATTATGTAGTGGAGCTTGAATAACAAGATAGAAAACATGTATAATAACAGAAAAGAACAGCAACTGATTTGTGATGACAGTGATCCCCCACAAGCCTGCAATGGCTTGTACAAATCCTAAGCCAATTTTGTCTAAAATTATTCAAAGTTGGAATAAACGCTGTCAATATAATTCTACCTTCCAAAATGTAGCCAGTACCTCTCCCTACCCATTCCTTCTGAAAACTTAATTTCTTTTTTACAAAAGGATCAACTCCTCAAAGCAGTTTTTTATACCAACTGGAATTTAAAGATAAAAATTTATAATCAAAGAAGCGTTTAAAGGTTCAATTAAATGATTTGCAAATACCTGAGCTTTTTTGGAGGGGAAGTTCTCTTATTTTTCACACTTTCTATATGTATTTATAAATTTGCAGAGCTGTGCCGTAACTTGGGAGCCAAATTTAATTTTAAAAGTCCCAAAGATGTTACATCTAATCTTCAGGTACTGTAGCACTAATTGCACTTTTCCAACTGATCCAGGTAGGTTCACGTTACAGCACCAGTGTCAAGTCAGCCTCCCACACAACCAGCACTGCTAAGTCAATGCTCCAAAGGAGATTTCAAAGGTCAAGTTTTAATCACTTTGGAAGTGAAATCCAGCAAAATCTTTGGGTTTAATTACCCTGTGAGTTACAGCAACTTTTTGTCAGATTGAGGGAAGAAATAACTTCAGCTGATGGAAGCTCTTCTCTCCCCAGCTCACAGTAACCTTCCACTTTCTCTGGCCTTCAAGGTATATGTACACAAAACTAACACCCCTGAGCCATCAACCCTAAAGAAAACAGCATTTCTGGGAGCCAGCACTGCTCAGTTCAGTCCAGTGTGAGAGGCAGACTGGTGAGTTCTGGCAGGAAAGGTGAACCTTGCCATGGTGCATCATCTAATTGCTGGCCAGAACTACCACACACGAAAAAGCCCAAACTCTTAAAACATTATCTCAGAACAAAGGCACAAACTCCTCAAAAAGACACTTTGTAATGCCTGAAGATGACAAAATTCAGAATAGGAAGCAACAGCCAGGAATAATAAATCTGTGAGAGGCAGATATTGGAGATCTCCAGCCACCATCACTGAGCCACTTTTCCCTTATCCCTGAGTGCAAACAGGTGGAAGAGTTGGATGAGAGACTGGAAAGGAAAGGCAGACTTGAAGGAATTCTTCAATCCACATTTCTGGGAAGGAAACTCCGTGCAAGGATGAACAGCATCCTCAGGAGCTCTGGGAACATCCTGGTGAGAAATTCCATGCCATTTGAGCATCACTGGGATAATAATTAATTCAATACTTGCTCCCTTATGAAATCTGTAAGCCAACCTGCTGCTGTGCATGTACAGCCTGAATTCCCATTTTCCATGTTTTACACGCTGGTTTAAGCAGCCTCATTTTCTTTCACACTCTCTCTCTCCCAGGAGGATCAGGATTTGCCATGCACCAGAATTTAACATCATTTTTGTGCAGAATTTAACAAAATAAATGCCTTCTCTCAGATGTGAACATTTAATCTTCTTAGGCTACAACAAGCATGGATGATACAGAATGAAATCAGAAGCAAGAGTCCATAATGGGGCAACAGAGACCACCTGCAGGGGAGCCCAGTAATCCTGCCAGCTTCAGAAACAGCCCAGAGCATGCAATATCCTAATGAAAACACTGATTTCAAACCCATTCCCTGGGGACTGAATAGGGACTTGTGAAAGAGTTATGAGCACTGCAGTTGTTGAAGGAGACACTCACCTTTGTAGATAGGAGGCTTATCTCTGTCAGATTTCTCCCTGTTAGCCAGCTCCAGGAAATCTTCTATCAAATCCAGAGATATCAGGGACTGGCTGAACACTAGGCTGAAAAAAGAACCAGGGAAACACAGAATTCATCTCTGGAGTTATTTTAATTATTGCACTGCTTCATTTTTGTTCCCTCCTCCCTCTGATACGACCCTGGAGACAAACAGAGCAAGGCTTCCGTGGAGGTGTGGGAAGACTTCAGGGAGGCTTCTCAGGCAGGTGTGGGAAGACTCCCTGACAAAAATGAGTGTAACAGGCTTGTCTGCTTCAGAAAACAGCCACAGCAGAATGAGGAGTGGATGGGGAACACTGTCAGACTAATGGATTCCTGAAGTCTCTAATAACACGTCCAGAACTGACTTACACTTTGTCTCCCAGCTCCTCTGCCATTCGAAGAATCTCGAAGAGAAGCACCATCTTCCCAGAATGTTCCAACACCTCAGCATCTGCATCAGTGACAAAATCTTTGTACCAGTCTGGCGCTGGGCTACCAGGGTTGGAAGAGGATGTAGCTTTGCCTATTAAAAAAACCGAAGAAAAAGAAATAAAAATCAGAGATGAGAACATGGTCACCATTTAATTGCTTTGAATGTCTCAACTACAGAGTTGTTCCCTCATTATTAGACTGAACTGGTATGGAAAGAGTTAAAGAGGCAGAAAGCCCCCAGTTTTTGCACTATCAGCAATTACAAGGCTGCCCAACAGTTAAATATTTAAGGGATGCAGAGACAGAAACTCCCTCTGACTACAATGTAATTCCTTTAACACATTTCATCTCTGGGTGTAAATGTTTTACACACACACCCTCCTCCCCTCACACATTTACAATATGTTTGTCATTTGGATGGGGACAAAAAAGGATTTCTCACCTGAGCTGTCCCCAGAAATTTAAATTACTCAGGGAAAAGGATGAGACACACATTAAATGACAGAATCAGAAAATTCTCTGTGATACCAGACACAAGACAAAAACTAGATTATCACAGGAAAAAACCAAAAGTTAAGTGTGCAACTGTAAGAAGTTTGAAAAACAACTTTAAAAAGGTCTTGTATTCCTGCTGCATTGGATCTGCTTGCTCAGCATCCAATTCACATTCCAGATGCAACAAATTATTGCACATGTATTTCCTAATCTTTCCATTAATCTTCCAGCAATATGTTTTAAAAAGCTGAAAAGCAGCACAGTTCCTCTTAAACTTACATAATCTTGTACTTGTGAATTTAAAAATTTCACTGTGCAGCTTCCCTGCCTCAAAACCCCCAAGTTCTGAGTTGATGCCCCTTGTTTTTCCAGGATAAATACATCATCCTGGATACATTTCCAGGATAAATTAGAAGTAGCGGGAGTTGTAAGTATGGAATTCAGGAATTTCCCGTTCTGCCATACAGCAGAATTCCTGACAGCCCTCTCAAACTGCCTTTTGCAAAATGAAGCTGCTTCACATTCTCATCACTCTGTATTATCCTCACCTTCATCTGACTTTGTTGATGCAGGGTTGTTTGTAAGATCTTCTACATTTCCTTCCCCTCCTCCACGAGATCTTGAATTCCAGACTTTAATGACTTCAACATCATTATCACTGCCACTTCCACTTGAGCTACACTCTTTCTTCACCTTCTTCCCCTTGGATTTTTTTTTCCTAAAAAGCAACATTATATACCCCATGATTTTTTTTTTTAAATCCCACTAAAAGAAAACATATTCTAGCGGACACACAAAAGAAACATTCACTTTACAGAAACCACTTCAGTTCTGTAAGGGAAACAACACCAACAAACAAAATAAAAGCTCAATTACTTTGCATAATCATCAGAACTTAAGCTCATGGAAGTTTCATCGGAGTCTGAAGCTATGAAGTCATCCATGCTGTCTTCATCAAAATAGCCCTCAAAAGAGAAAAAACAGAAATTATTAAGTGTGCTCATCCAGAAGCTTTTATTAAACCTTTAGCCATCTGCTTACTCTTCATTTCAACAATGGTAAGTTCTACAAAGGCCTGGCCTTGCAAAATGTTTTAAGAATGACAACATACCCAGCAAGAAAAATATGACAAAACCAGCAGCAAAATGACCCCACAGCAACAAAGATTTCCATTAATTTGACGAAACTTTACCTAGAGTTTGGCAGAGCTTATTTGGAAAGTTCTCAAGTGAGAGTATTTTGATATATCTAATTTACCTTATTTTCTTTGCTAATATAGTCCAGCTGCAAACACCAAGGGTGAGTCCAGATTCTGCTCAACATCTGGAAATCCTGGAATAATTTAGCTCCAGCTTTGCCTCTTCCACCTTCATTGCCACCACCTACACCTGACAATAAAGTTCAGGTTTTAGAGTGAGCCCTGAAGTGAGTTTGCCACAAACTGCTCCCCTTTGAAGAGCCCGTCAGTGCAGATCTCAGTGTTCCTTCCAGCTGCACATCACACTGTAACATCTCTTGTAAAAGGGCTCAAATTACTCAGTCACAGCCATTTTTTCTCCTAGTTAAAGTTGTCAAAATTAGATTTTCTTCTTTTTCTTGATAATGAGAAACATGATTATATTTTTTACACAAAAGCACACTGCTCCCCAGTACAGGAATGTATATAAATCTTCTTAAAATGACAGACATGTCTATTTTAAGTTTTGTAAAAGCAGCCCAAGGTGGAAAACACAAAATAACATTTGCATTGAGGTTTCAATGAACCTGGCTAACTAATTTGAGCTACCTTTAATGACCTCTAATGCTGCAGTATTCCACTACAAAACAAAACTAGAAAACCCCAGCCTATTTGTTCCTTGTCCAAGCACTTCAGTGCGTGGCACAATGTTCAGAAAGTTGATTTTCACCTACCAACTGTGGCAGAATGCCCCTTATTAAATGCCATCAGTGCTGTCCCCAGGGAGAGCTGCAGGCACATACCTGTCAAATGATCCAGGTAATACTGGTACAGCTTGCACTGGATCGGGGTCATCCGCACCTCGAGCACGTACTCGTATTTGGGGGGCAGGAACTTTGTTAATGCTGTGTAATCTTTCCTCTGCAATTTTACAAACAGTGCTTCAGTCACAGAAACATGGGAACCACTCCTGAGAGCTTCAGGACTTGTGGCATCTCAAAGGACAAAGCACCGTGGGTCAGCGGCAGCGATTCCGGTGCTTTCCGGCCGCACAGGAGGAAAAGCAGCCCGGGAAATACAGTTCACTGCAGGCCCTGCAGCAAAACCCACCTGCCCCACTCAGGTGCTTCTTTGGCCAAAGTCTGTGACCTGCTAAGCCCATGGCCAGTCCTTGCAAAGTTCACTGTAACTCCAGGAGCTGCTCTGGGAACTATTTTGGGGGGTTTTTTAGAATACTAAAACCAGATTTTACTTCTGGTTTGGGTTTTCTTGACTCTTACGCTACTCTGTCCCTCCACTCACCCAACGACCACAAGAGAGAGCTGCTCTCTATGGACAGGATCTGCTCTGCACAGGGCTGGGAGAAAATCCATGTGGGCTCCATCCAAAGCTTTTTTTCCTAAGGTCTATAAAGTAACAAGTTCTTCACCCTCTTGAACCTGAATAATTTTCCTTCTCTCTTGTTTTCTGTTGTTCTGATTCTCACAGATCAGAAAAAATACATATTCAGAAACAACTGACAAACTATGGACCAGCCAACTTTCTGTGCAGACTTTAAGGCAGTTCTTAAATGTGCATATGGAATTAAAAAGGAGTATTTCAAAGCAACTCATATCCTACTCTACCATAAAATGTCCTTGTCTCCCAGCAGGAAACAGCTGTATTCTCTAATACTTGTATTTTAGAATACACTGACATTTGGAGAAAAACTAGGAAGTTTTCCTAGTCACAAATAATGCAGGGATCTAACAATCAGTGAAAATATTTAAGTTAAAAGATTTATAGAGCTCTCAAATCAGAAGTTTACAGGCCTTTGGGTGCTTTTATCAGAGTGAGGTGAAATAACTCCTCTCCTTCCCTGCAGTTAAATGAAGTGATGAGTTAGGGACAAACTGTTCTTACCTGAACACAGCCAGCCAACATCTCATAGAGGATGTGAGCACGTTTCTTCATCACCCTGACATCCACCAGAGTGGAGTCTGCACACTGCCCATTCTGGATGGGATTGATGAATCGATTCCGGAATTCCTTAATTGAGCCCAGCAAATTCTCCTTAATGAAGTTAACCATGCAGTGATCTAGGAGAAAAAAAAAATCAGACTCGAGTGGTTCAAAACGGAAAGCACAGTACTGGGATTAATGCAAACAGAAAAGAAATGTGTCACATCTAAATACAGAGAAACCTCGCAGGCAGCTGCACTGTTTCAAATTCTTTTCTTCCAATCAAACTAAATATATCTTCATATGGCTGACAGGCAGATGTGTACTGAAGGAAATAAAAGACAACTACTCACATTCTATAAGATTATTCTGCAGTGGTGTTCCTGTCAGAATTATCCTTCTCCTAGACCGAATAGAATTCATTGCCTTAGAGACAGCAGATGCTTCATTTTTCAGTATGTGTCCTTCATCACACACCACGAAGTCAGGACCTGGAAAGAAAAAATACTCAATCTCTCCACAATATTTTATTGCCACAAAGAACCTGACAGCATGAAGTATCCAAAATTTGTTCTACTGATGTTACTTAAGGGGTTTTTAAAACTTTTTTGGTGTGTTTTATGGGGAGATTTTTTTAGCACGGATTGGGTTCTCACTCAGCCTTTGCACAAGCGTTCAGGGTAGCCACTCTGGTAAACTAAAGGCTGTTGCTTGTAAAGTCTTCATGGCACGGCTTAAATTCAGCTTTGCAGTATATTCCTGTTCAAATGGTCTATCCCTGCAGCTGGCTGTGCAAGGCTGCACCTCCATCCACCCCGCCAAAACTCAGTAAAACTTCCTTCTCTCCAGCTTTAGGCTGCCATCTACTGACACTTGGGCAATCCCAAAGCACCCAAAAACCAGGTAACCTGAAAGTTTTCATCAAGGCAAGAATATTGCTACAGGGGACAGAGTGCAATCAGAAATCTTAGATAATAGAAAATACAACCAGATTTGATGTGAATTACAGACAAGTGAATTGCCACCTTGCAGCTGAAAGTCACCTCAGGAATGTCCTCAGCTTTCTTCCAGGAGATGAAATATCAGTCTGGTTTAAGTGAGCTGCACAAGGAATGCCAAAACCACACCACAACACATTCCCACAGTATGCAAAGCAACTCTAATAATAAGATAAATAATACCCAACTTGGCAGAACAGACCTACACACTCTAATTGTTTTCAGATTTAGCACCATTTCTGGAATTTCTTTCCTTGAAAATGAAGTAAAAGATATTCTAGGATCCAACTAGTAACACAGAATAAATGTTTTACCAGCTCTAAGCCTGACCTCAGTTCCAGCACTCTCAACTCTGAAGGCAGCTCATGACAAGCTGCTGCACCTTGGAGAAAAGCCACCAGTTGGGTTCAGCAATTCAGCTCTAAAAAAGCCAGTATTTGAGGAGCAAAGGAGGATTTGTCAGCAAGGACAGTCTAATATTTTATAACTTACCGAGAATATTTCTTCTCAGACTAAATTTAAACTGCCTTGTAAAGAGTAAAATTAATTCTAGGGCAGTCATCAACAACAGAGAACCAATTTCACCTCTGACTACTCGCGTGCCAGTGCCAGTCACCTTAATCATGCCATTTTAAGGTGATTTAAAAGTGACTTGAATCTCACACGTGAAGAGAAAGGAATCAAGAAGGTATTTCTTTCCAAGGAAAAAACCCAAACGAAACAAACCCCAAACTTTTGAAACAAGTCTAGAAGACAATTCTGAAAATCCACATGTGACTTTCAAATGCACTCAGGCGCATCCAAGCCAATGTATTTCTGAATTTTCCCACCTGCCACACAAACATTTCCCTGTATTATCTCATGACTTTTGTTCCTTCCCAGTTTTGACAGCA
Source organism: Gymnorhina tibicen (assembly GCA_013399875.1). Classification (NCBI taxonomy): domain Eukaryota; kingdom Metazoa; phylum Chordata; class Aves; order Passeriformes; family Artamidae; genus Gymnorhina; species Gymnorhina tibicen. The sequence goes on from VXAZ01002618.1 coordinate 238,969, forward strand.
TGAAAAACACTGAGTGGCTACACACAAAGCCTTCCTTTAATTTTATGTAACCATCTCTAGCAGTGACAGATCCTTTCTCTAGTCCTCGTTGCATTAAAGACTGATTCATTCACATGAAGTTAAAGAAGTTCAATTTAAAAACCACCTCAAAACCTGTTGTTTAGAGTAAGTGAATGACAGTAAAAATATGAAAAAAAATCCCCTATCTCAGTACAATTACTCATGGTTTGTTTGGCAGGCATGGAGCACTGATATCTTGATCTAACATCTTGGCTACAGTTCAGCAGCAGGGATTTTCATAAATTTGTGGGGTTTTTCCCTTGTTCTTACAAAACACAAATGCAAATCATTATGGACAGAACATTCCTCAGAACATGCTAAAGGAATGTAAAACTTCAAGGGACCTCAGGGGATCATTTAGATCATTTTCTCCATCCAAGATAAGGGTTGTGAGAAAGGGGCAGACCTGACAGAAGTGGGAAGCTCCACAGCCTCTCTCTTGCTAAAACACTGTGCAATAATACCCAATTTGCTGCAAATCTGAATAAATTCTGCCCCTTCCTTTCTCCAAATGATGTCAAAACCAACTGACAACACTTCTTTCATTAATCAGCTCTTAAATGGTGGAAAATCTGTCGGTTTAGTTGGTTTTTTTCTAGGTTAAATAGCCCTTCTCAAGCAATCTTTCCTCAAAAGTCTTCAACTTCTCATCCTTACTGTACTTGCACATGTTAATCTATTGAAATACATAAAAGATATATATAGATATAAATACACAGTTCTCCTGTTCCTCTGAAGTCTACAAGAACTTTATATACAACTGCCAGTGAAAGAGCAGTTTCCAAGTTAAACAGTACCAGAATTTTTGTTAGTAGCAACAAGTTAAAGAAAAAAATAAAGTTACTGAAGTGCTACAAGCAGAGCACAGCAGTGATCAATAACCAACAGCCCTTCAGCAATGGCACAAAGCAGCCTGGAAACCCTGCACATGTATATAATCCTGCCATTCTTCCACGTAGCAGAGCTGGTTAATTAATGAAATCACTTCTCCACCCATAAACTTTGGCTAAACCTTCCCCCTCTGAGCCCCTTGACAGTGCAACACAAGCTTCTCCTATATAATATCTCTTACCTCAGCAGTATTCACCAGATTCATCTCATTAAATTAGCACTCAAATACCAAATTTGCAGCTTTTTAAATGGGAAATGCTCCCAGAGGCCAAAGTTTCCCTATTTCCAGTCCCAGCAAAAAGCCAGGCTTTCTCCTGCACTGGAACCTGCAACTGTCCATGCTGACTCACAAAGACAGCAAAAAACAAATGAGAATCTTGCAATGCACATTTAGCCAATCCAAATGGCTCCAGAAATTACTGGGTAACAACACAGGGACACTTCTGTCTTTCTGCAATCACTTAAAATAGAGAAAGAGATGAGGCAACATGAAATGCCCTCAAGTTGTGCCAGGAGAGGTTCAGGTCGAGTATTAGGAAAAATGTCTTCACTGCAAGAGTGGTTAAGCATGGAAGGAGCTGCCCAGGGAGTCACCATCCCTGAAGTGTTCAGAAAATGAGCAACGTGGAAGATCATGGCACAGTTTAGTGGGCATGGTGGTGAGCAGTCAAAGGCTGGACTCAGTCTTGGACGTTTTTTTCAACCTTAAAGTCTCCATGACTCTATAAAAATAAAAAAGGAGTTATTTCAAAGCTGACTTTCCTCATGGTCTGATTCCATCCTACCAACCAGTCCTAGAAGAGAACAGAACAGGAGGCTCCACGTTCATATGGAGTTATTAAAAATCTGCAAGGTTCAATGTTCTGCAGCTTCCAAACTCAATTCAATCTCCACAAGTCCATGACCTAATCCCAAACACTGCCCTGTCCCAGCATCTGAAGAGGTCTGGAAGGAGAACAGGAACACAGCAGGATGTAAAAGCATGGGATGGGACACCAGTCACTGTCTCCTCCTAGCACTGCATGTCCAGCATCCCACAGTCCAGCATTTTTGGGGTTACACGAACACAAATCCATGAAGGGACAACGCTGCTGTAAAGACACACGGTAACAACCCTAATGTTTGCCCTCCCTTACACCTTCCACCAGGAAAAAAGCCCCCACAAAAATCAACCACTGTGTACCATTTTATTTCATCACTGCACCAGAACATGACCCAGTGAGTACAAAATTACTGTCCTGCCACCACTGCTTTGAGACAGCAGTTCACACCTTTTCTCCCTTAGCTTTGACTTTCCTGGCTATATTCCCAATAAATGCAATATCCTGAGAAAATCAGATACAGAACAGCACCGAGGGCACAGGGATCCCCTACCCCCACCTTTTTTTGGTTTTGGTTTATTTTTGGGGTTTTTTTTTTTGTTCTTAATAACTACAGTTCAGGTAGGAGGAGTCAAAAAACCCATTGGCAAGAAGTGCATTTCCTTCACTGCCTAAATAACGTGTGTGGAATCAACACAGTATGTATCAGCAAAAACAGTTAAAATAGTTCATCAGCTGCTGTACTGGAGCTTCCCTGACTCCACAGCCATTGTATGACTTAGTCAAGCTGGCAGCAAATTTATTAATGTTTTAGCTGCTCAAGCAGCCTTTCTGCAGAGCCGGAGATGCCAATTCCACCTGGCCAATGCCAATAATCACAAAGTTATTTTTCCCCTTAAAATAAACTCTTTTTCTGTTAGAACAGAATTCACAGCCCTACTTCAGTAACAAACTTCACAAAATCAAGCTCACCAAGTACAATTAACAAACAGAAAGAGGTCAAAAAAAGAAAATCAATCACACACTGTCAATGTAAAGTCCAGTCAGATAATTAAAATCCAAGAAAACCCACCTCCATTTATTCTGCCTTCCATATCTGCATTCCCAAGGAGAAATACCAGCAGTACAGCAAAGGTACCTTTTAAAACCAGTTTTTAACACATCCTGCATAACCCTAAGTTATTTTCAGGTATCAGTTGCCAGTTCAGAATTGGAAGGGAAATTCTGCTATTTTGGTGAACCTTCCTAATCCTAAAATTTTTACTCCTTTTTGGTGACCACCTGAGAAATTATTTCTATTAACCTGGAATACTTTCAAGTGCTTCCATACACATTGATGTAAGTTTGCTCAGTTCAGCTCAGCTCAAAGCAGACATCTGTTTCTCAAGCCTGAAAAAATAATTAACTGCTTTATCTGCATTCCCTTAATTAGCACTTCATTAACACTTGTTTTTTCACTCTTCTAAGGTACATTGTCTACTGTTTTCACGTGTAGTTGCCTCCTTAATGGTATATTTCCATCAAGGACAAAACAGCTTGTGGTTGTAACAAATTAACAGATTAAAACAGCCTTGGATCCCCAACAGACACCTCAAATTACTTTGCAAAGGAAGCAATGCTTAATAGGAAAAGTTTCCAGAATACATTCCTTGTCTTTGATTTAATAGAAAAGACTGTTACAGAAATCTATTTACAAAAGCAGATGGGGGAAATTCTGAACAAATTTCTGTAACTCGGCAAAAGCCAACAAAGAAAATCTGATGAATCTCACCAACACTATTTATTTTCTTTGCTCATACACATACACCTGGAAGTCCAATCTGTGCAACCTGTATTCATTTTCACTCACCTGGGTCGACTAAAGCTTTATTAAATATTTCTTTCAGTTTTCTACTCTTCACATTCCTGCCTTGTGCCAGATTTCGATACATCTCGTAGCCAATGATCATCACCCCTCCCTCATCCTGCCAGTGCTGCAGCATGTAGCTCCTCTCCTGAGGCCTTTTCACAGTTGCCAGCTCACAGACCTTCCAAAGGGGAGAAAAAAAAGCTTTAATTCCTCTTAAAATACTGAAAACACGGTGCAACTTTTAATATTTCCAACATATTAAGGCAAGTATATTTTTCACATTGTTAAACTCCATTTCTGAGCCTTTAAGTGGTGGACCTTCCCAATTATGCAAATCATTCAGTTATTTCATGAAGAACTCTTTTCAAGCCTTTTACCTCTAGTCTTTCCTCATCTTCTAAACCTTCTTGCCATTTTTCAAACTCATTCAGCCAGTTCAAGGCAGTGTTGAGTGGACACACGACCAGAGCTGTCCGAAAATCCAATTTGTCACACAGCAAGACTGTGTGGAGAAAACTCACTACCTGCAAGAGAAAAAACAGGCACAACACCCAATAAACACCAGCAAAGAAAGATAAATGTATCTATTCAATGATGTAATTAAATTACCAACAACAGTCTTATTTAAATATGTTTCTCCTGTTTCAGCTTGCTGGTTACAATTTCATACAGGTGTTTTTGGAGTTCATACATTCCTTACTCTGTGTTACATGGCTGCACACATCCTTCACATACTGAGATCCACTTCTGAACTGCTGAAGGATGTCATAAATAGAGAACTTTCCCTTAACATTTCACCAATCATTTTCATAAATCAAACATTACTATCAGGTCATTTTTAAGCTTTCTCCCAGCACTCGTCCCAAACATAAAATAAATTCACATTCCAGTTTCTTAGAAGTGAACTTCAGTCTTAAAGCAGTTTCTCACACTTTTTTCAAGGTATTTCAAAGCAAATTCTCTCCGAAGAGCTCTGCAGCAGGTTAAGGCAATGTTTTCCAAGGATTCACCCTGCAGCCAGCCCTGGATGTATGTTGCACATGACAACACCTCCTTGAGGCCTGGAAAAAACCCAAAATCTTTCGGTGTCACTCAGTGTTCCTGCTGGGCTGCCCGCTTTGAGCAGCAGCAAACCAAGGCAGGACTAGAGGAGAGTCAGTGATCCCATGGCAGCTCCAGCTCTCCCACTGCACTTTTAATGCACAACAGCAGCAGTTCTTTCTGCATAAAATCTTGGTGTCTGGCAACTCTGATTTAACAGACTGTTCAGAGGAATTTCAAACTGCATGACTGTGCTCGGAACACTTTTGAAACAAAAGGAGTTACTGGTTGTTCTGTGCTAAGACAAAACCACCCAGAAGACTCATGACCAAAGTCCTGGCCAGCCTGATTTCCCTGATCTCTACTTACATCCTGCCCTGCAGTTTGCAAAGTCTCCAAGAACTTGTGGCTGGTTCAGCTCTTTTAAGATCTAAACAGCAAATGGCATCACAGAGCAGAGCAGAGTGACTGGCAAACGGACACATGCAGAAAAATTCAACTACCTCAGCTTCAAACACCAGCCTAAAAAATGGTTTATATTGATACATGTTTCTAACTATGACTTTCTTTGATTAGGAAGAAGTTGCAGCCAAAATTACTGTCATTAACACATCTGCACCACTATAAAAATACCTTCTGCTGTGAAGTATTTCATCAAACTACATGGTGTATGAAGTGTAGGTGTAAAAAGTCCCCTACATGACAGTTCTGCAAAGCATTGCACATCTCCACTAAAAGGTGTGATTAACTCCTGAAGAACCACACCACCTAAGCTAGAATCAAGGGTGTAAAAATATACCTTTCAAAGGTGATTTTCAAAGTGTTCTGTAGAATTACAGACTGTCAAAATACTGTGTCTGTCACCCCAATTTCCCTAAACAAAGCAAATTTTCATATATCCTGGAGCTGGAGTTAAAAACCTGCTGTGCACCAGCACCAAGCACAGCTGCAGCTTGGTTTGCCTGAACTGGTCATACCGTGAGTGACCTCGGTCCCTCTGATCACCCTCAGCTTTGTGTCACTCCAAAAACCCCCACAAACCCACCAGCACCTGACTTTAGACACAAAGTCTGGCATTAAAAAATAAAAACAACCAAATCTGATAAATTTGTACTTTATCAGAAGCAAATTAATTTTAAAAACAGTCAAGAAAAGAAACCATTTAAGGAAAAACACATGAATGAAGAAGATAGTAAAAAACACAACCTCCTTAAGATTATTACACTGTCTTAGAAACAGGTGCCTGGAGCCTCTCTCCTAGCAGCTTTATTTATTTTCTTGTTCTGAGCTGCAAGGGAACTACACTGAAATAAATTGTGGTTCTTACCTGTAACGTTTTCCCCAGGCCCATACAGTGAGCAAGAATGCAGCCAGAGCCAGGAGAGGTCTTGGTTTTTTTTACAGATTCACAACAGCAATCCCACATGAACTGAACACCTGAAGGAGATTATTGAAAGTTTTCTGATTAAACATTCATTTTATTAAAGTTCACCCGGGTAAGAGACAGCTGTGATCACTGAGATCATGATAACTCTTGGGAAAGCAGTTGTCAGGATAATTACTGATTCATTTCTGCCCAGTGGGTTGTAAGTAGGATGATCTTTGTCTTGATTATATTCACAGTTTCACTGAAGATGTGGCAACTGGGTTGGAAAATATTACTGAGGATGCAGATTGACTGGTCTTGGGGACAGGGAGAAGAGAAGACACATTCTGGTTTTGCCTGCCAAGGAGTTTTTAGTATTCTAATTCAGTCTGCATAAAGTGCTGTGCCCCTGGAGAGAAAAATTTATATTTTTTTCTTTAAACTCTTTCCTTACCATCTACTTGGTGTGGTTTCAGTCTGGTCACTATACTCCTGTGAACCTGCACTAATGGTTCTTTGGTTTCTTCATCTTCATCTAAAACCAGCTTGGTTGTAATGGGACATTTCAGAGGTGAAGCATCTTCGATCTCTATCACCTGCAAACAGAACCAGGGCATCAGAGGAACATTCTCACGTGAGTAACACCCAGCATTCAGGATTTAGCAGAACTGGAAGTCATAATTTATTTAGTAAAGAGAATCTTTCCATTCTTTACTGCAGCACAACTCACTCTGGCAGTGAAGAGAAGCAGCAGGGCACTGGAACAACTTTCTAAAGATCACAGCATCAAATAAAACCTACCAAGGTCAACCTGCAGAAACTGCAGACAAAACTTGTGGCTTACAAGGCTGCATGTAAGCAGTTTTCAAAAATTACTCATCAAATTACATTGAGGTTGAAATTTATCATCTTAAACATCATCAGGAATTCAAGTGCACAGAATTTTACACAGACCATACCTCTCTCAATTTCTCTCTCTCCCGTTCTCTCTCTGCTATACGTTTTCTTCTTTCTTCTTCTTCTTTAAGTGCATTTTGTGTTTCTGTTCGAAGTTTATCATCTTTAATAATTTTTCTTATTTTCTTCCTGCCTTTTCCAGGAGATTTTGAGTCATCATTGTCCTCATTCTCGGAGTTACTCTATTAGAAATTAAGTGAAGTACACATTAGCAAGAAAATTACGGCACAGACCACCAAACCCTTCTCTCTTAGACAAGCTCCCAGAAATTCTTACACACACAGGTGAAGTTCAGCTAATGAAAAAAAGGTACCTTTTTTAAAAGTATGACAAAAGAAGTGCCACCTTAACTGTAATGTATTCTGAGATACCAAAGATAAGCCCAGCTGTGCAAAGGTGGTACTGAAGGCACTGTTATTATTTGATAGTAGCTAATGATTATTAATAAAGCACTTTTTTCCTGTTATACTGGTGCTAAATCAGATCAGCCCTTGCCTACACCACACAGGAAAAGAAACCCCAACACTGCTAAAGCCTTAATCTACAATTTGTCTCACCTACATTCAGATTAAAAATTCCATTTACTTCAATATCAAGCATTTTTATCAAGATCTAGACAGGAAAAGTTTTAGTTGAACATAATATTTTACCTCCACAATGGTGGCATTTTACAAATTTTAGCCTGAACTGACATGGAGTAAGGTTTTTATTTTTAACTGTCCTTTGTGCAGAGCTGTTTGAGATACCCTGAGCAGCTGGCACAAGAGACAGGAACTCCCCATTTATTACTTCAAAACATGATACAGCACCTTATTCTCATTTTCACTTGATGAATCCTCCTGAACCTTTATCCTCCTTCGTTTCTTTTTCTGTTTGTAGCTGCGCTGGTTTTCTTCTGCCTCAGCTTTTTTGGCAGATCTATTAAAAAAAGGCAATATTGCTGATTAACCATAATAATCCACTGCCTCGCTGAAAAACAGTGGTAAAGAAGTACTACATCAGTAACTCATAAAATATGCACTCCTTTTGTGCAGTTTGGGGTGACTTCCAAATTCCTTCCTGCCCCTCAGCCCACTGGACACAGCAATGAGAAAATCCTACAGAATCTCAGAACAGTTAAGCGTTAGTTTTATACTGCAATCCACCAGCTGACAGTGATGTATTTGGCATCAAAATGTCCATTTTTTTGTTGATCTTTTCTTGTACTGGCTCATCAAATTGTTGTGTACCCTCCCACTGTGGTACAAATCCAAAACTCCCACATTTTAGCAGCGAAATAAATTAATGTTCCGTAATTCCTACAGACGAATATCATCAAAGGTTTTAAGAACTGCTCCCAAGTATTTAACTTTTACCATCTCCCTGCATTATTAAAACCCCAAATAACCACAGGGTAAGCTCAGGTCAGTTTTATTCATACCTTGTCCTTGGCCGTTGGTCGTCCTCAGACTCACTGACCTCTTCGCTCACGGCAGACTCGTGGAACTCGGAGTCATTCGAGTCGTCGCTGCTCACTTGAGAAAGAAAGCAGCATTTATTTCATGGTGAGTATCTCTGCAAAGCCAGCAGCTCCTCACTGTGCAACAAACTGGTAAAGAGCAACAAGCACTGCCAAGGTTTGTTTCAGACCATATGGGACCCATCAAAACCATATTTATAAGGAGCAAGAGGGATAACAGGAGTACAGAGAAGAAAAGGTTAAAATTTAAGCACTAGCTGAGTCCTGGTGGATGGCTTATTGTGCCAACAAGCCTTGAGGTCTTTATGCATGAACATCTACATTTATTTTACAAGCAAATGAGAGAGAGCATTATATGATGGAGGAGAACCGTGGGGAGCAGTATGGAAGTTGAGAAAACAAAAGATGATTTTTAGTTAAACAGAAGCTTTTGTTTCAAATGTCATTTTCTAGTCATACTTCAAGAAAAGGACCCTTATTTACTAACAACATTAAAATTACATTGCTGCATTTATGGCTTGGCATTTCTTCAGGTAATGCAAGCTCAAAACTGCCTCAAAAACCAATTAAAAATACACCTAAAAAAGCAGCATTAGCAATACTCTCCTAAGCACTTTGAGGAGCTACCACTGGCATTTTTAGGTAATTAAGACACCAGCATGGCATTTAACACCTTTAATTTCAGCCTGACCTTGAACACAGTGGAAAGTTTAATTGTTTCATGAGTGACAAGGCTTAAAACACGGGTTGTTCTACATGCACGGGAAAAGGTAACATTAATAACAGAGGGCTAAAAAGGGCAAACTGAAATCAAATATATTGTTCTGTTTGAGGGCACACAGCTTCAAAGGTCTGCACTAAAGAACCCTGAGCTGCCTCTTATTTGCACATTAATTCAAAGGTAATTTACAGTTATCCCTCCTGAAAGAAATGTTGTAGGTAGAGTTTTAATCCCATGAGGGAGGAAAAACATGCATATGCAAACAGGTAAAAATGAGAGTTTTCACAGAGGAAAATGCTTAACAAATCACATTGCATCTTTTATTCTGTGGAAGACCACAAAAGCTGGCTGGCATTAGTGCAACCCAGGGATCAGGGAAGCCCAGTGCACCTTTCCTGGCCAGGAAACACCCACGGGTTCTTTGTTGCTGCCTGCAACAATAAAGGCAGCCCCCAGCCCAGGCTCATTTCACAGTGCCATCTGCTGCTCAGCTCCAGCCTGCTCCGCTGGAATTCCAGCAGGGACACATTCCTCAGGCACTGCTGCCAGTCCAAGAGAGAAATTACATAAAGGACAAGACTGATCTTCCCAAATTAGACATCCTGGGCTTGCCTCTGCTGTTTAAGATGGATATTCTAAGACCCCACCACATTAATCCAATTCGGAGGACGCAGTAAGTGGAGAGAGCTGCACTTGTATTCAACACTTCAAATAAAACTGTTCATCACACAAAGATAAGGGAATTCCACAAAGATAAGGGAATTCTAGATTTCATACACGAGAAGTTTATGCAGGGATTTTAAAATCACAAAGGTTGAGATCTCCATTCTGACAAGCTTTGGACTTATTTTATAGAAGCAAGTACTGTTTATGACAAAAAAAGAGATGTGGATTATGTACCTTTCCTTCTATTTCTGCGCTTCCCCCCTTCTTTTTTGTCTTTTGGTTTCACCACCTTTTTTTCTTCTCCAGATTCCCCATCACTCACGGTGAGCTTGTGCCTCAGCAGTCTGTGTCTGTATCTGGGCTTCTTGGATGTTTCTTCTTCCTCTGAATCCGACTCAGAATTACCTTCTTCCTTTTCAGACTTATTGTCTTCCTTTTCATTCTCTCCTGTCACACAGAGGAGTCAGTACCACATGCATACCAGTCACTTTCCTATCTTACATAAATCGGGCAAGAATTAAAATCTGAATTAATTTAGGCTAAATCCTGTGCTTTTCCAGGCAATTACAAGCAACAACATAGCAGTTTCCTCAACTGTTAAGTATTTCACACTGCCTGAATGCTTGGAATGCCTGTTCCAATGGCTTTGTTAGCCAAGTCTCTCCTGTGCACTTGCAGGACTTACTGTTCTGTATAGATTATCCCTCACAAACGCCCAGGACTCCTTAATTGCTTACAAAAATCAGACTTATTTAACAAAAAATAAACATACAGGAGATTAAAAGAGGTTATAATCCTCATGAGCACATATGCTGGCCTCTATGTGGGAAATACATATCAACATCAATAATGTTTTTTGCTGAAAACTTTAACAATGATCCTTTTCCCAAGTGACCCTTGAAATCACGACAGGTGCCACAGCACCATTTTTTCCCAGATGCTTTTTGGTGCTTACCATCATCTCCTGTGTTTTCAGTTTGCTTTGCAGGTTTCTTCTTTCCTTCCTCCGGCTGCTCATCTGAAGACGTATCCTCATCAGAGGAAAGATTGGCTTTGATTTCTTCTAAAAGCATTTTCTTGGCAATTCTTTGAAGTAAAACAGAAAACACTATTTATTCCATTGTTCAAGGAAATCTATGAACGACAAGTGTAATCCTACACCATTCAGAACTTCAAAAAAAGGGCTGAAAGCTGAACAAAAAAAAAGACACGTGATGAAAAGTCATTGTGGCAAGACAGGATCTATCAGCAAAAATCTCCCATGAAATGTGATGTGTTGACTTGCTTTTAGAAAGCAGGTTTGTATAAAGCTTCTTTAAAAGAGAAGTTTCCTGCTTTACAGCAAGACTGGAAATGGTTATAAAATGTACACACTTAAGAGATTTCATTTTATTCATGGTCTATCTGGATAACGAACCAGAAGTGCTTGCCTGACAGCAACTCCAGCAAAAACCCTTATGTGTTTATACCCAGAAAGTCTGACCAGCACTACCGGACCTGAATTTCAGATAAAAATCATCATCTTACTTCCTGCTCCACAAACTGGCCACTCAGCTTCCCATGGTTCCACTGCAGAACAAGAAAGTTTCCAGCTAATGCACGAGTGACTATGGAAAAATGATTGGTTTACATGCACTTGCAACATAAAAATCCTGTCTGAGTCTATCCAAGGCAGGATATAAAACGGTATGAAAAAAAGCACAGGAAAATAGTGGACTTATCAGAGCACCTGTACTACCAGGGGAAAAAAAATTAACCAGGCCTTCCTCATATAAATACCAGGAATAGTACAGTTTTCATTCTGAGGTCATCCATTTTAAATGAAATATGTGTTTTCTAGGTGAAACCTCATCTGTCTTGCCTTTTGGGAGAATTAATGTATACTGTGCATACATAGTTCAGGATGGGAAAGCTTTCACCACCAGTCAAAACAACAGCTCAAAAGCCATGGAACTGAACCACAATCCAGGCTCCACTCGGGAATGGCAAAGGAACAGGGATCCCTCAAGCAAAGCTTCTTATACACCAGAAAATTGAGTTCTTGCTTCTATGGAGCACTATAAAATAGGCTTTTAACAATCAGTATTTCATGTTCCAGCCTGCGATGTGTCCCCAAAACAAAAGAATTTTTCAAAGGGAATTCTCCCAAGCTATCTTTCCTGACACTCCACACAGTATTTTCTAACTTTTGAGCAACAGTGTTATTTTTTAAAAACACTCTCGCACTAATTTATGTCCCGTTATTATTAAAAGATGGCAGCAAAATAGTTTAATAAACATTTCAGATTGTTCAGTGAGTCAGACCATCCATCAGCATCCAAAACACACCCTCCCCTTCTCTCTCTTGAGAAATGGCTTGTGAAGAAAAAGCTGATTAAAACTTTACCAAGCAGTACCCTTGGAGAACTTTAATTCCACATCTATCAAGAGATCACAGCATGAACCCAAAGAAAACTTTCTGAAGTTCACAGACAAGTAACATCCTCTTCCAAATGCTTTTTGCATTAGGTCCTCCCAGAGGATATTTGGAAAAGGGACTCAGGTTTGGTTGGTTGTTGATTTTTCTAAAACCCAGCACATCATATGTAACAGCAACAGAAATAAACAGCTCCTCATATAAGAAATTCAGATTATATTTCTTCCATCTCTTAATGGTCAGAACTTTTTCTTCAAAATGAAACTGCTTGGAATGTCACAGGTTGGCTTCCCTTTAACAGCTTTTAACATAAATTATTAACCTTGACTCCTACTCCAGAAAATGTAGAGAGCAGCGCTCTGGCTACTCTTCTTGTTTAATAAAAACCCAACGTTTTGGAAGAGAAAAAAAAAAACCTAAAAGACCGGAAAAAAACCTGAAATTGAATCCTGAAAGTCCTGCCTTTGACTTATTCTGGCAAGTGCATTAGCAAAGTTAACAGCGCTTGTGGATGGCAATACTTACCTCTACACAAGTCACCTTTAAAAGGCTGACTTTGGCTCTTAGCAAGACAAGACCTTCATTTTTATTTGTTCTTTAATGAAGTATATCTTTAAGAGGAATAGAAAACAGCAAATGTATCTAACACCTAATAAGACCATGCACAATATCTACCATCCAAAAAGAGAAGATGATCTCATTTTCCTATTAATCATCAGCATAACCAACAACCAGACTGGGTAAACGGATTAGTTTCTAATTATTCATAATAATATTGATTAAGAAGCTATGGCTACAATAGAAAATTAGTCCTATTTTTTATCTAGGATAAAGACTAAACCACGTGCAAGCAAACTGAGGTGGGACTGTTTGTTAGTGAGAAAAGCTGCATTTTCTTCAATGCATTTAATTTAGGCTAAAAATGTGAGACATTATTAAGATGTTCAAGATTTAAAAGATGCCCATTTTTAATTAACTACGTATCTGATAGGAATGATAAATATAAGCAATATTAGACCCAAAGAGATTAAGCCTTGTAAATGCATGTGACAAATGACTGATGTAACAAATGGCTGCTATGAATCAGAATAAATTGAGTTCTGGACTCTGGAAGCTGGTTTTAAATTAAACTACAATAGATGTTGACCAGGATAACACATCATATTTCTATTTTGTGATAAACCCATTTAAAGCGATCAGGTTTCTAAGCTGAGAAACTTCACACGGTAGCTTTAACATTTTAATATTTGCATTAAGAGCAGCAAGAAAAACAAGCTATGATAGTGTGAAAATTCCCTCACTCACATTCATCTGGAGAAAACCATGTAAATCAAAAGGGACTGTAATATTTACTCAGGTCAAGAACATAAAAGATTCCTGGCCATTCAGATGTAACAGTTGAGCACCACCAAAGGATTTAATTAAGAGCCACAGAGAGCCCTATGACCTCCAGCACAGCGTTTCAGGTAGTAAAAAAACCAAGTAAAAAAATCAAATAAAATTTCAAAATCCCTGCATTTCACTCATCCCTGCACTGATCTGCTGTGACCTTGAGCATGTCATTTTGCCCCACTCCACCTTATCTAAACTTACGGTGTCATTTGTATGAAGGGCACTCTCCCCATTCGTATTTACACAGTGCCTTACAGAATGGAGCTGCAACCTCAGCCAGGACACACAAAACCAACTCTAGAATCAAGTAACAGCACATATGCACAGCTTCGTATCGACTGGGATTTAAAGATATTTCCCCTTTGTAAGAACAACACCAGCAGAACACATTTCTAAATAATGAATTGATTACTATGGATTTTGAAGTCGTGCTAGAAGAAAAGCATTTTCACAAGAGACAGGCAAACTGGAAGTTACCCAGGGGTTGCTTAGTTACACTGCAGGACTACTTTAAAAGCTCCTTCAGACACTGCAGCAGAACTGGAACAGTAGGTGCAGCCTCTCCTGGTGTGGAGTTAAGCCCACATGGTAATTTGCACCATTCTTGTCCACAAATTCCACAGTGCCAATACAATGGACTCTTTTAGAGATCGTTCAAAACCTCGGTGAGACAACGCTACCACTGTAAAAATCATTTTTCTTAAAAAGCCATGATTTTAAATTTTAGTTCGTGATTGTGCTGTTTTATTACCAATTCGATTACATCAACTCACACTCAGTGTTCATAAATACCCACTAATTATATGTCGAAATAAGGTTGCCCGAAACAAGCCCTGAGTTGGGAGAGGATGGTGGAATGTGGCTAATAAAAGCCACCAGAATTCCAGCTAGAGCACTACTGGCTTCAATGGGCCTTCAACATACTACTAGAAAATTCAGAACCTTTTAAAATGTATTTTAAGAAATTAATATTTGGATGAAATGTCATACATGTCTAAAAAAAATAAGTGAAAACTGCCAAACACCTTGTTCTAAATACTGTGCTGTCTTTGCTGGAAGAGGCTGATTTTCAAGCTGTCAGAGTTGGGTTAAATTAAATGCTTGGACAAGAAAAACGTTTTACAAAAATTTATTGTAACCATCAAATACTTAAAGGCATTCTGCATTAAATACACTATTAACTTCTTAATAAACAGAACTACTGCAAACATATCAAACAGTACCATTTAAAAGATCAGAAGGACCAATAATAGTTACACAACAGAAGATGAAAGCATACAGCACTGTATGGCATAGTATGACCCACTTGGATATTGCATTTTGGCAAAGATGATTTCAAGACTATTAATATTCATGTCATGCACATCCCCAGGTATGCAAATAACAGAACATCTAAACTAGAGACTTGCAAACAGGAGAGTTCCCACACTACAAACACCCAGCAGGTACTAGGTACCCTCTTTGGCCTGGAAGAAAATAGGCAACTCCTCTGAATCAGTAGGTAAACTATTTAAACACTTTGTGTTGAGTAAACAGAAGAACAAGTTTTTAACTTCTCGAAATTTGTTCCATCTTTTTACAGTTTATAGCTCTGATTTTGGTGCCAAGTACAACACATAATTAAGGTAAAGTCAGACTGCATTACCAGTTAACATGTCTGAAGGTTGACAACACTGTTTATTGACAAAACACCTCCCCATCTCATAAATAGATGTTCGAAAGATCCTCTCAATGAAAACTTAACAAAGAGGCAGCTTCAAAACAAAGTACAGAAACTGATTTTTAAAGCCCAAATTTATATTACTGTTCGTTAGCAGTCAGGTTCATTCATTTCCCAATATAGCTCTTTAAACTCACGATCGAGTTCTGTCAGAAACGTTTGTGTGGTAAATACTGAACTTCTGACAAAAGTGTGTTGGTTTAGTTATCAACCAGAAACTCACAACAACAAGAACAAAAAAAAAAAACCCCAAAAAACAGAAAAAGGAAAAAATTAATTTAAACAGGACTGAAATTAAAACAGAATTTTAAAAATCTCGTTATACCAAAGTTTACATGTTCTGCTTATGACCCTGTGCTGTCAAGTCCCTAAAAAGCATCTTTCTTTAAAGAGCTGAATTACTGGGTTAAATTTGATGACTAAAAACACACAAGAACTAATTCAGCAGCAGCATTTTGATGCCAAACTGAGGTCCGTAAAGGATATAAAACAGTGTTTTTAAAATTTACTTCAGCCACATATCAAAACATACAACTCCGTGAAACAAGGATTCCATATTCTAAACTAGTAAGGCTCAGAAGCAGAAAAAGACTCCACCAGCAACTGGTCCCACACATGCTATATGGCCAAAACCAAACCAAAAAAAATCAGTTTCTGAAATACTGTATAAAAATTTGTTGAACAGCTCTTCAGTCTAACTACAGTAACTTCCAAAAAGCAACTGTGGCTCGGAGCTGAGCAATACTTCATGTTGTACATTTACTCATTAGGAAATGAAGCTTTTACATTTCTAGCCAGGCTAATTTTGATAGCTACAATGGTACTGGTAAAATATGACATGTCTTAGCTAACTGTATCTTACAGAGATTCTTTTTTATTGATTTTGAAACTGAAGCAATACATATAAGCCACAATTCTGAAAATATCTACGCAAAGACTTAAAATATATAATTAGTCTCTTTGATACCAGTTGAGCCTATGCACAGTGCTTGTAGAATCATGGCCTTAACTCACATTAGTCACTTCAGGTACTTTTTAGTGGATTAAAACTCAGTTGAATTAACAGCTGAAAATATCTAATATGGTTTTCCCCACATTTGTGCTTTCTCTTTATTGAGAAAAGGCGTTTCAATTAAAAAAGCATATTAAGTAACAGTAACAACCAAATGCATTCTGAAAATATTGCAGCACTGCATATTGCACAGATGCAAATTGTCACCTTCTACTCCCAGAACTAGCTGAAATTCACATGTAGCAGCAGCAGCTTTTTACCTGCCTGCAAGAATCCTTGTCACCAACCTCCCCCTCGCACCGGGAACCCCAGCGGGACAGTGCTGCAGTGCATTGAGAACACCCCCTAGCCAGGTGTGTCAGCTACCACTTCTAAACACTTGCTTTGCATTTCTGGCTCTGGGCCTCTGTTTTCTGGCCCCGTGTTCACACTTGCGGGAGGCCCGTGAGCGAGTCTTTACCGGGCAGGCAGCCGTGCTTTTTACCACCTGCTTGCTCCTCCGTTGCGCCGGTTTGCGCCCACGCCTAGGGTGTGTTATAATCGTTTTTAAGTCCTTACGGAGGGTATCATACCTATTCTCAGGGTCGTCATCATCATCATCTTCCTCCTCCTCCATTGGGATAGTCCTTGATAGAGCCTCTCCCTCATCTCCTGAAAAAAAAAGCCCAACAGAAAAACACTTAATACATGTAAACCCAGCAATAAACGACGATACATGAACTGCATCGCCATCAACAATCCCAATTTAAAACCAGCTTGGTAATACCACTTTTCTACCAGGTACCTGTCTTGACATATGAAAATGTATCTTGTTTTTTAATGCACGTTCTGCTTGCTGCTACACACAACTTGCAACGCGTTCTAATAACGTACTGTGAATTTGGGATTTTACACCAAAACATAGAGACTAAATACCTAGGAATCGGAAAGAAGTTTCCTAAGAAATTATTTCCTCTAAGAAGTTATTTGCTCTGTCAGAAGCTCCACTAGTGAGTTTGTGCAAACTCAAAAGAAGGCACAAACAAATACAGGACAGAACTGCTTCCCAAGCCCATGGGCTGCCATGAGGAAGTACTGGAGAACACTAATCCTTCCTATTTTTGCTTTCAGACTACGAGTGTGTGTAAAGAGTTGTATTTTGAGAATCCCACATGCTATCCTTACTGCAAATACCCAAACTCAGCTGCACTACATGGCACTGTTCCATATACAAAGGACATCAAAACCAACAGCGTGGGACACACGACAGAGAGGAACAGCACAGCGTGAAGCCTGCCCCTAAGCTCCTCTGCAGTCTCCTGGCTGGACTGAGGAATCTGAATTGTTTCTAGCACACTCCCAGGCCTCTCCCCTTGCTTTTCTTTTTTTCTTGCACGCAAGTCAGACAAATCTGCTAGGCAGTAAAATTAAGCTTAGGGAAAGAAACCTCACAATCCTCAGCAGCTGAGATCCCCTCATCGATAATTTCTGTTTATTTTCTATCTGTGAGGACTGGAGGACTGGACTAAAACTAGGCTGCGAGGGGCACGCTCCAAGGTGATCACAGCAAGTCCCTCATGTGGATAAATAAAAGCATCCTGTTGGTTAAACCAGATCCTAAGTCTCATTCAATAATCAATCTACACAGCTTATTCAGACACAGAACAGACTCCTTTATTAATTCACCTACTAAGCCAAAAGCAAACTGCAGAGAAAGGGCACATTCTTCTCCTCTGAAAATACTCTAACATGGGCAGAATTTCATAGAATCAAATGATAACTAAGGCTGAAAGAGACATCTGGACATGCTCTACTCCAGCCCCATCCTCAAAGCAAACCTAACTCCAAAGTCAGGTCAGTTATTTCAGGGCCTTGGCTTGTCAAGTTTTGAGCATTTTCAAGGACGGGGATTTCAAAGTTCATCACGGCAACCAGTCTCAAGGTTTGACCATGCTCAGCGTAAGAACACTTCTCCTAGTATCTGTATCAGTGTTCCTTGCCAAATGCTGTATCCACTGCCTCTCATCCTTTGGGCAGTGGATCCAGCTCAGCCTCCCCTGAAACTGCTCATGAGGTGATTTGCACACAGAAATTCAGACACCCCATTTTTAGCATTCTGTCTCCAGTCTAAACCAAGCCACTTCTCTCTCAGCCTAGCTCTTACTATCAATCATCCCACATCACAATAGTGTTGTTCCAATTTCTATCCTGCTATCCATTTCTCCAATAATAACCCAATCTTTCCACTTGGGACCTGCAAATGAAACAACAGCTCCCACTGCCTCAGACACCTTCTGATAGATTAAAACCAACTTTTTCCTCTTGGGCCATTTCTATACCAAGTCCATGAACTGTACATGAGCAATTCCATTTTTAAGGCATTTTTCACTAGCCCAGTGATGCTGAAAACTGTCACTGAGTGCCACCAATTGTCTGTCTATGTGAGAGTTTTAAATCCTGAGGTGGCAGCCACATGCAAAAAGCCAGTACATTACTATGCAAACCATGAATTAGCTGCAATTTCCCCCAGCAGAAGCATCACTGGGAAAACACTGCTAAGGCAGCACTCAAGGAAAAGCCCTACAAGTCCCAGTTCTATCTACACAGACACAACATATGAAAACAATAACCAATGACAGATTTGAGTAGCTGTTCTAAGCCTACGTGGCTCTTGTGAGGCACAAAAATCATCTACTTGATTTTTAAATGTATATTACAATGCCACATGTCTCCAGAGTCACCTCCAGTGCACAGACAGGAAGTGATAAATTTGAGTTCATCACATTATCTACTCTTTCAAACCAGCTTCTGCTAAATAGTCCCTGGGCAGGTGAGGCAAGGGCCAGGCTTTGGAAACCTGGACTGCAAGGCAGTTCCTGCTGCAAATACTGCCTGGAGTTTCCAAAGCACCTCCATTTACAGTGACACCATTTTTTTCCTCAAGGCACAAGCTGCACAAACTGAAATCAGGGAATCTTACAGCCACAGGATAGTCTGGCTGGAAGGGAACTTTACAATGTGCTTCCAAATCCGCATCAGAAAACCCGACAGGCTGCAAACATTTAAGTGTATAATTACCTACTGATGAGTATTTTTTGCTTCTGGATTATTAAATGTCACTCAAATCTTACAAAAATCCCTCTGTTAATATTTTAATATGTGTAGATGAACATCTTTTGCACACCTGATGACTGACAAAATCCTGCATCAGCAGACAGCATCAAGCTTTCGGTCACCGGCCTGATCTTCTGCTCGTCGCTGCTTCCATCGCCTGTGGAATTCTGATCATCATTTTCTTCCTTATCAGACGAGGAAGAGGAAGTGACAACCACCTTCTTTTTTGCCACCTTCTTTTTTAAGTTGCTCTTTTTACTTTCTTTTACTGATCCTCTTTTAATCTTTTTCTTAGTGTCTTCGTAAGACTCCTCATCAGAAGAGGATGAGTCGTTCTGTTCTTTCTTGGAAATTTTCTTTTTGTGGCTTATTTTTTTCTTTTCTTTCGTTTCAGTTCGTTTTTTACGCCGCACGGCATCATCAGAAGAACTCTCCTCTTTTTGGGGAGATTTCTCAGTATCAGAGGATAAATCAATGTGCACTCTTTTAGCTACTCTCTCTCTCAAATTCCTCTTTTCTGTAAACACGGGTTCCTTTTTAATTTTGTCGTTTTCAGAAGAATTGCTACTTCCTTTCTCTGGAGATGATTTATCAAGATCAGAAGAGGAATCATCTTGTTCTTTCTTGAAACCTTTCTTTTTCAGTTTTTCAGATTGCTTTGCTTTGCTTTCTGATCCTTTTTTGTTCTTGAGTCTGTCTTTGGAAGACTCCAACTTGTGCTCTTTCTTCGTGGATTTCTCAGTACTCTCAGAAGAAGAATCATCCTGTGCCTTTTTCTTTTTCAAATCCTTCTTCTTAACTTCAGGACTCTCCTCTTTCTCCAGTGAAGACTTCTCAACATCAGAAGACTCATCGTTTTTTCCCTTTGCAGATTTTTCTTTTGAGTCTCTGTTTATTTTCTCCTTAGCAGCCGACCTCTTAGCCGTTTTTTTATCTTTAGAAGAGTGATTAATTTCCTTCTCTGGGGAAGACTTCTCAGCATCATCATCTTCAGAAGATTTACCTCTCTTCTTCTTCAGATTTACCTTTCTCTTACTGCTTACTTTTTTCCTCTGCTCTTCTTCAGAGGAATCGTAACTATCATCTTTTCGTGAGTATGTCTTCTTTGATTTTTTTGCAGCCTCAATTTTACTCAACATTTTTATCTCTTTTTCCAACTCAGAATCATAATTCGAAGAATCTGAGTAGTTTTGTCGTTTCTTTTTAGCAGCAGCAGCGTTTTTAGCCGATTTGCCTCTTTTAGCATCTAAATCTGAACCGGAACTGGAACTTTTCCTTTTTCGTTTCCCGTTTTCATCCTTTACTGGTTGAGTCTTTTGAAAATCTGATGTCTTCTGATTATTTGCTGGCGCTTCACTGTTGCTCTCACTGTCTGAAGAGCTGCGACTCATCATCCCTGCTTCTTTAAGGACGGCTGGCATCTCGTCAGAGTCTGAGCTGTGATCTAAGTCATATGGCTTTTTGGATTTGGAAAGTTTGTTAGGACTAGGACCATCAGCAGTGCTGTCAGAAGAATTTCTTTTATCGTTTTTCCTCCTGGGTTGCTTGGACGGTTTTCTCTTCCGTTTCTCATTGCTCGTGTCATTACTGTCCTCTTCTGAGTTGGATGTCAGGGGGCTGATGTCCGTGGGGCGCCTCAGCGGGGTGGTCTTGACGCGCGGCGACCTCCGGAGATCCGCGTCCTCCACGGGCGCGGCCTCGTTCTCCGTGGAGGGCTCGCTGCCAACATTATGGTTCTGTTTTACAGAATCACAGTTTGCTGCTCTAGGTTGAGATGCATCAGCGTCTTTAGATGCATCAACATCTTTACTGTCCTTTTCTAGACTGTTGTCTTGATCGTCAGCTTTAACTGTAGACTCTGAAAGGGAAACAGGAGTCAATTTTACAATCAATTCTTTTGTTCCTTTAGCTGATGATTTTAACTTGGTACCACCTTTGGTATCTTTCACAGGAGCATTCAATTTTGTATTTGAATTTAGAGTCTCGTGATCTGCTGCTGTGTTTCCGCTGTCCTGCTCGTCCGATGGCATCTGAATCTCCATAGCAGATTCCAGAGTCTCAAAAATATCTTCAGGTACGGATGAGGGGATGGACACGATATCCATGTCTAAAGCCTCTGTACTGTTGGGCTCATACTGCGGTTCTTCATTTCTGCCAGACTTTTTCTCTTCCCCAGGAGCTGCCTTGTTATCTGTCTGTTCCACTGAGGGAACACTTTGATCCATGGGCTCACTGTCAGGCCGCTCCGACACAACTTTTTTCTGCGTCTGCACGGTGTCATCCTCTTTTAATGCCACATGTTCCTTTCCTTCATCTTTTTTCACCTCATTTTTTTCTGATCTAACCTCAGTTTTTTTCTCTTTGGTATTTTTATCTTTGATTTTAACATTCAATGCTTGAATCTCCAGGTTCAGGCCTTCTTCTAGTGACAGATGAGCTTTTTTCATGTCACTCAGCACAGATTTAAAAGCTTTCAGCTGGCACAGTTGCACAGTTGGGCTTATTTCTACATTTTCTGCAGCGTTTTTCAAAAAGCTTACAAAGCTAGAATTCAGATTTGTTGTAGTTTCAACCAGTTTTTTTGTTTTCTTAAGCAAGTCTTTTGGCACCATGAGTGCTTTATAAGAATACGTTAGTGAACCTGAATACGAATTATCTAGTTTTTTTTCTTCCCCATTACAATTTGCATTATTTCTCTTTGGAGAAAACTTGACCGTGTGGTCATATATTTTACTTTTTTCATTTTCAACTTTCATCTTTTTTTTGTTTTGTTGAAGTAACTGTTCTAAATTTTCAAAGACACTGTCACACGCGGTGACCAAGTCCAACAAAGGCTCTGGATGGCAAATATAGCAGTGCCACTGGTTATTTTCATCCAGGATAGTCGAGAGCTCCTTTCGGCCCAGGTTGCGCAAAATGCACTTTTTACAGAAGGCGTTATGGCAAAAGTCGCAGCAAATCAGATTTCCACCTTCAGCACACCACCTGCAATGAGATTGAGAAAGGTAAGAGTCTTGTCTCCACATCAACAAGGTGATACATTCTTAAGCTCACATATTTAAAAGTTCAGGGGATGAATGGATATCCATTACTTGAAACCGTTATTGAAAGCGTGGCTGAAAAGCTCAACTGAGAATTGCAAAGTCACAAAATTCATGTGTTAGATTAACAGTTCACAAAGCTGAAATGGTCAGTAATTTTCAAACACAATTTCAGCACTGACTTATTTAAAGAAGAGAAAAAAATAATTAAATCTTATTTTCCCTCTTTCTTCTGAAAATTTGTGATTTATTTTATAGCAAAATTAATAAGCTGAAGTCTTTCTAGCCGTAGCTCATATATTACTACTCATGTGCAGGAGCACATGAAGACTACCAAGTGGTGGACAATAAGCTCATAGAAACCACAGAATGCACAATTTTGACTGAATTACACATTTAGGTATTTGACATAAGGACAAAGAAATGCTTTAGCATTTCAAAAGTGGGAGATGCATCTGGAGAACTGAGCTTCTGTGGCTCACAAGGTTTAGAATGTCAGATTCTATCCCCACCTTTAAGGTGTTAGGAAGGTGGCATGCTATTGAATGTAAAATGTGGTCTCTTAGAAGTGTTTGTTATTAGATTTCTTTATAAAATGCCTTCCTGATCATTACTAAAACAACAATCAAACAGTTAAAAAAATCCTGAGGTTGAGTATTTCTTGGTGACAAATAACTGTTGCTTCAGCTCTTACATACTCGTCTTTATTTGTCAATAATGTCACGACTGCAAGAAAGAAGATCCAGAAAGCAGCAGAGCTGTGGGTGTTACTTCAGGTTTTGTACACTTTCACATTCTGTACACACTGCAGTTTTTGTACACTTACCTACACTGTTCATCCATCCCATCTGAGTCACGACTAATGTCATCACTCATGTAATACTTGTAGCAAGTCTGTAAAGAAAGAGAGAGGACAAGGAATTCTTTATTAAATCTCAGCTGGGCTTCAGCAATTCATTAGATTTCAGCATACATTAGAAGCAAGCCAGTACAAGCAGCAGCTGTAAGGTCTTCAGCATTCTAAGCCTTTTACATTTGTTTTAATCTAAAAAACATCTTCCATGGATGTAACAGTCCCATGCCTAAAACAGGTCCCAAACCATGACTTATTTAGATGGCTCAAGGTTTGTTTGAAAATTAAACAGGCGTTTGTTTGATGGCTGCATATTTGTGTATTTTAGAATATCAGCTCACTATTTCTCTCCAGTCTGAACGTTTTTTCCATCTATTTCCTAGGTAAATCAACTCCACATCCTCCCTGACACAATTAATCCCACATAAATTACAATTTTCAGCTGGATGCTTCTTATGTTAGCATGTGATGCCATAAGGCGTTAGATAAAAATGTCTTCAGCATTTCTCATGATGTTAACATCCAAGAATTCCATTTCCAGGTGCAAACTAAGCATCTTCATTGAAAATTTGGTAATAGTAAGAAAAAACTACAAATGATTCAACTAGAAGTATTAATGGCTTCAGTTGCTGAATTGTTTACACCAAATTTTGAAGGTTTGGTGGTTTTTTTCCCCAGTTGTTAGTGAAGAAGGTTCTCCCAGACTTGTAGCTCTGAACAGGCATTCATACAATTCAGAATCCAGAAGAGGCTTCATCACCTGAATTTAAAATGATGATGCCCCATTATGTGGAACAGACTTGCACATCTGTTCAACTAAACTATCCGAACAACCAAAATCAACACAAAACGCCAGGAAAATCTGATGTTTAGACATTTGATGGAACATTCACAGTCAAAGGAAAACAGCTTCTCAGGTCTGGCACTGTTCACTTAAGCAGGAGAAAAATAAGGGCAGAACTAGGCACAGAAATAATGGAAGAGCTGGAGTACGCAGATCAGGAGCTCCCATTCCTCCCTCTCACATTAACATAAGGCCACGTTCAATTAAGTAAAAGTGCAGAAAATCAAGGGAAACAACCCTTAATGTAATTCATGTAGCAGAGCTCCCAGTCAAGAGCTGCTATGGAGCCCAACACCCTGACCAGGTTACAAAAATGACCCAGGTCACTGGTGTGCCCCGCAGCAACATGGACAGCTACAGCCACATGCTGAGGGTGTGCAAGGCCAGGAACAGGAGCTGGGGCTCCAATGGAGATGGGAAAAGGTCACAGCGTGAGCTGACTTTTGTAAAAGAAACAAGCCCGAAAGCAGAGAAGAGCCAGCACACCAGACTGGATGGGCATGGCTGAGACAGTTTGTCAGCTGAGTATGTAACACTAATGAGGAACTGGGAAGAGCGAGGAGGAGAGAAGAGCAGGGAAATGCTACATGTACTAACACAGAACTGTATCTCTATCTTTAGCAATATCTTTATAAATACAAAATTTCCACGACTATAGAAATATGCAGGAGAGATCTCTGCAGCTCTCTGAAAATTAACAGAGGTCTCCACAACAGGAGACAGGGACATTTCCCTCCTGCCCTGTCCCACCTTCTCCCACTGCAGCCAACTCAGGGCCTCTGGGGAGCCACCAGGAAGCCACACAGCTGAAAACTCAGATACTGGGCTTAAGGTTATGAATTAGAAAAGCTGCCATAAACTAAAACAGTCCAAGAGCTAGCAGAAACAGAGATGGCTTTGAAGCTGCTTTTCTGCTCCTTATTTCAGTGCTGTTTTACATGGAATGCTTTACCAGGAGATGCAGACTTGAATCCGTTCTTAAAATACATTATGAGTAGGCAGAAATTTCAGACAGATCATTTAACATTAAAAATTCACTAAGATTATACCCTTAAAGCTGTAGAAGTAAATAACAAAGAAAGCACAACCAGTTTAACTGGGATATAAGAAAAAAGGAATATAAATTTGTACGTATATTTGCCTTTTTTTTCTCCTTTTTGTTTCCTTAATTGTAACAGCTAATGACTGAAAACTTTATTGACTAATGAACAAGAATTACTCCCACAAAAATCCCACCCAAATCAACTAATATGGCATTTTGAAACAAAACCAAACAGCACTGTTTAGCACATACCTTACAAATAAGCACTTTCAGTGTAGGGTGTCTATAGATGGAATCCTTTTGAAAATGGTTCACCTGCTGCCCACAAGCTGTACAGCTTACAATTCCATGGAGTCCTTCTTCTACAGAGAGGATTACAAACCACACGTTAATTGTTTCCATTTCTATTTAAGAACTCTCTATATACCTATTGCATTTTCTTACAACACTCCGGCCCGTCAGGGTTCTCACGTCTTTATTTCTGCACCACCCAGCACCAGAGAAATCTTTCTGTAACCATTTGCCATTCGAAGACTGAATTTTCCCCTGATTTCTATGCTTCACTTGGGGTCAAAATACAATTCTTTCCCTTGGAGATGTTTAATTTGGGTTAACTGGTCACCTCATGAAAGCACACCTAAACAAGAATCCTAAAATTGTTTCAGAGCAGCTCTGATACTCTGGACAACATTCCCCATTTAATCTTTGTTCAACAAATACCATTGCAATTTATGTTTGTATTATTACATGTATGTATTATTACATTTCTTTCACACAGAGTTTTAGTTTCTCAAACAAAAACATGAAAAACTCTTACAGAAAATGCAAGTAATCCTTGTAATAGTGCCTGAAAAATCTTTTCTCACGTTTTGTTCCCTTCTCAATGGCGGTTTTTGGGTTTTTCTGAAACTACCATTTTGCTGCGATACACATGTTCTCCCCATGTTGCTGATTGCTCCCATGGTGTGTGCACCACTCTGCTGCTGCACCTACATTTGGTCAAGAAACATATTTCTTAATGCCAACCTCCCAGTTCACTTCAGAAGGGGTGAACCTGGGCCTGGCAGGCTCACTCCATGCCAGGCTCTTCATAATTACTCTGAGACCTTTTTGTTTTCAACAGCACAAAAAGGAAAATCGTATGTGAAAGTTCTACACTTCCAAAAGCCTAATTTGGGATCAAGCAGATACAGGGTTGATAAGAGATCACTTAACTGTGACTTGTCCTTTGCTGTTGTGTTCAGTGATTAAGTCAATAAAGAAATTAACTCAAACAGTTTAATTTAATGATTACAATCTGAGTACAGACTCTGTATTTTTTTCTATTTCTAATTAAATAATCACTACCCCAGAATTAGAACCAAGCACCAACACCACCATGTTAAGGAACTGAATGAACATTCTCAAGATACAGTACAAGCTCCCAGCACTCTGCTGCTGAAGCACAACCTCAGACGGCTCAGGGGGCAGTGAAACAGCTGATCCACCCTCCTAATTCAGTGAAATTCTGAATACAGGGTATGTTTGCACCCTCCAGCCATTCCTGACTGCACGTCCTGCAGAGCCTGTGGACCTGCAAGCCCCTCTCAAGAGCTCCAAACCAGTTCAGACACCAGTTTCAATCGCTGCCGTGACCGTGGGTGAACACACCCATCACATCACACTCCTCGGGAAAGAATCCCACATTCTGCAGCACAGAATCCAAGCCTGGCACACATCACATTCCTCCAACTGCTGCAGGAATCACTGAGGGCCCCAGCCAACCCAGGGAGAACATGATATTCCCTGCCAAGTCCTGAGCCACTTCCCTCTTTTCCACAACCAAGGGGAAGCACTACGGCCTCCTTCCTCAAACCTGCAAGTTGGCACCAGGAAAAGAGAGAATTTATGAAGCAAACCTTTGTAAACCATGGTACTACTACAAATTATGATGATCCAAAGAAATTAAACTACTACTAATTCATTAATAATGAGAAACTACTTAGTTAAAAACATTAACTGAATTTATTAGCAAAAATACAACCATAACCATGCTGCAGACACGAAACTTGAAAATAATGACACAATGCCTCTTACATTCTTAGATAAGAGCATTTGGTTGCTAGAAAGGCAAGAGTTCTGCTTCTACCACTATTTCTAACACTCGCAGGACATATCATTCCTACTAGAAATGCAAATATTTTAAATATATATATTTATGTCAGGCACAGTACATGAGTAACCAGTCCAGATACACAAAGGAAGGTCTGCAAATTCCCTAGGGATGGAGATTAAAAAACCTGGAAGGGCAGGTCATACAGACTGTCCTGGAGATGCAGACACAGGCCACAAAGCTCAAGCACAAGTGTCTTATCTTTTTAACACTGTACCCCTGAAGAGTCCTGTTGGACCATATGCAGAATTGTTGTAAGCACAAATGGAAAAAGCATTCTTATATGAACAGGACATCTTGCATGAATAAAACAGAACCAACTTCCAAAGTTCGTAATTTGGAGGAAACACCAATGCTCAAAATGTCACTGACGCCACACGAGCCCAGGTGTATGCACAAGCACATTTCCACACAGTCACGTTTCCCTCCCCTTCAACCACAGATGGAGAAATAGCACTCAATAAATTACTTTAGAAGAGAGCAAGGATCTCAAATGATACAATGGGAAGGATGAACAGTGTGTGCAAGAGCTGTTTGTATGAATAGCCTGGGTACTGCTGGAGGTGTGTGAGCTAAGATACTGCCAGTAGGGTTACAGAAATATCTGCCTTCTTTTTGGCTGCATTATACATAATCCTCCCTCCTCTCCTTTACTTTCGGGGGAAAAAAATGAGAGAAATTAATTTCTGTGAGTGTTATAATCTACCTAACTTCTCAGTTTTAGCAGCAGCTATGGCAAACCAGCTGACACAGCAGCTTTTCAAAGGTAATCCTTAGAAGGGCCCCACTGGTCGGGAATTTCCCACAATTTAAAAGCAAAACAAAAAAGTCTTTATATTGTTTGAGGGTTTAGGATTTTTTCTTAGCTCACTGATGGATAATCTGCCTATACATGTCCCTGTTCAAACATGGTTGCTTTTCTGGTGAGTCAGTGAATGTTCCTGGATCAACAGTGCTCCAATATAATTCCTTAAAGTAGGAATTATACCTGCAACACCTGATTGCAACCAAGCAACTGTACCTAATGAAGCATCCTATACCTACTGAAAATAAGGAGTTTAATGGGAACTAATCTTAGCTTTCACTGCTGCATTGCAGGGGCAGCAATGGAGGCTAATTTCTACCAGCTAAAATCCTCAATGAACAAAAAGCCAGAAGAGTGGAGGTATTTTTAGGATAATTTATCAGAAATATGGACAATTTTTAGATGTACCAAATGTGGTCGTAAGCAACAATTTAAACCCGTTTCAATAGATGTTTTAAATTGTATTTACCTCCACGCTTTTTGGGAGCTTCAGGTTTCATTTTAACGGTATTTCTGCTTCTAAATTCAGGCCCTTTAAAATCATCTTTGTCTTCATTCAGCACTGGCTCAGGCTGTACAACCACTGTACCTAGAATAATTTTATTTAGAAATTGGAAACCATTACACATCCAAGTGAAGTGCAAAAGTTCTGATTAATAAAGCCAACAAAAAAAAAAAAAAAAAGTGCAATCTGTTGACTAAAACTCAACAAAGTTTTGAATGCACAGATGTTCACAGAAAAAAAAAAAAACCAAAAAAACCAAAACCAACACCACACATTTCAAACTACATCTGTGTTGCAGCTGTAGGACAGAAGCCAAGGACTGACTGGGCTGAGGAGCAAATCCTGCTCTCTCTGCCCTGCTGTGGCACATGCAGGACAGGACTGCCACACTGCTGGGAGGTGTAGGACAGGAACTTGCTACCAGTAAAGGACATCACTTAAATCCCTCAAAACCCTTAGAGTAACTATGCTTTTCTCTCTTTGCCCCCTTCTATTCAGTTTCCCTGAAACTGAAATAACTTGATTTATTTCAGCATGGAATAAACAAAAAGCAATGGAATAAAACCTGCTTTGTCTTTAACAAGATTCAAAACTGACATTTTCATTTAAATAAAGTACTAATCAAAATTATGTGAACGAAAAAACACATCTTTCCTATTTAAGAGCCCAGTTTTCCTGTGAGGACACTGAAAATAATCTAATATTCCAAAAAAAATCATTTTAGAATGACTGCTCTAAATGCTGCTACTCATGCAGTAAACAGCAGCAATTTTTCCTGTAACTTTCATAGGTAAGAAATGGAGATTAATCCAACTCACACTGCAGCTAAGAGCAGAGGGATGTAGGCCTACAGTGTTAACTGTTTCTAAAAATTGCTCAAAAATAGATCCAATAATGGCATTTTCCCCCTAGAGTTAGTTTTGCTTTCGTTGATCTAATTGCTAATAACCTCAAAGACAGGACAGTAAAATAAGACCTCCACGTGACAGAGCTTGAGACTCCTGCAAAACAACAGAATAAATCATTTCCCCTGTTTTGTGCTGGTTTTATACAGATGTCAGCAGCCATTTGAAATTAAGCCACCAGAACATCCTTGTGCACCCATGGATTAAAATATGCTGGGTTCCAAACTGAAGGTGCTCGGGTTCCTCTTTTTGTGTGGACAGAAAACCAACAGGACCTTCAAGAGGCATTTTACTAATACATGTGCATTCTAGTGAATTATTTATGCTGCATCATAATCTTGGCTAATTTGCTGAATTCAGAACCGAAAGAAAAAAGATATGACCTACCTTTAGGCAAGCTTTGCATATCTACATCGTTTTCTGAGTTCTCATTTGAAATATCTTCATTTACAGTTTCATCTACAATTTGTTCATCATCTGACCCAACATATTTTGTTACAACTGTAGGTTTCCTGCATAGACAGAAAAAAACCCCATGCTCTGACAAACAGTACATACTGCAATTCAGGTAAGCTTTGCAGGCAAAACACCATATTAACTGTGAAAAACTAAGTTATTTTTAAATTAATTAAATACATTATGAGGTGGGATGCTCCAAGTTATTACAATACATAAATTATAGGCTAATTTTCTGGTTTGGAACAGGAAGTCTTCTCTCCCACATAGAATAGAAATATATACTAATAAAGTATTTTTGTTGTAAAATCAAGGTTTGATATGTTTTTCAGAAAGTCACAATTCCAGGACAGAAGTCTAAATGAAACACAAGTGAATGTCTGCTCATGAATTTTATACATCATTCCAGGTTTAACAGGCAGCACAAAGAGAACACACAGATATTAGCAAATTACAAAAAGCATCTTGGCAGAAGAGATGCTTGCAAGGAAATGAAGGAAATGCAGAAAGAAATGAAAAAGCTGTTGAACAAAAGGATCAGCTGAGAGAATTCCACACAAACATAATTTAGAACTGAATCCATGAAAATGAATGAACTTACTATGTCAGGATGGGGAGAATATAATACAGAATATGGAGCAAATTTTTCAGTAGTCTGAAGGCAATGCATGAACTACTGCAGGATCCTGGTTTTGTCAGTGTAAGGCACAGTATGATAAATGGATGAATGAAAATCCCTTTAGTGATAAGACAGAAAGCAAAAAACAGGACTAAAAAAGTATATAAATGAAAAGAGTTCAGCAGGACACTGGATTCAAAAGTCGAGGGAGAAACTAAAGCCAAATATAAAACCACACTTGCAAATATGGCATCAAGACAAACATAAAAAGAAGACTAAAGAATATTAATTCCTGAGACATGATAAAATCAAGCAACTTGGATTAAAAGGAGAGTGAAAAGAGATACAGACTTTTAAAGAGCAGTACTAAGGCAGCTGTTGAAAGCTCAACTCCGTGCACAGTTCACTGGGATTTAACAAAAATCACAGAGGACAGAATTTGAGTGAACGTCAGCTGAGAGCAGACGAGGAGGAGTTTGACTGGACCAAGTATGGTCTTACTTGGGACACAAATGATTTGTCTTCTGTAAGTTCAAGCAGCTGGTAAACAATTCACTCCATACTTTTTAGATCAAAGAGGGGAAAAAGGATTAAGCAGGGACACAGCAAATGGCAGTTTCTGCACAGGACAACTCAACAGCACAGTCTGATTCTGCACTCTCCCAACAGTCAAGCACGTAAAGCCTTTTTTCCTGTGTATGACCCGCGTTACAGTCTTGGAAGAATCCTACACGTACAAATAGCAAGACTGAAGGAACTCTTGTATAAACTCCTTTGTCCCTGAAGACATGGGATAATTTCGTCTTTGTAATAATCAAGCTTTAGCATTTTATTCTTTCACCCTGAGAAATGCTTTGAATTTTAAGTGTACTATGAGGCATTCGTTTTACCAGCACTCTACTAATTTCATGGATTTATAATGGTGTGGTCCAAAAATATTTGACACAGTGCACCCAGTTTTCTGTAGCTTCCCATACCTAAGAAGTAATTTACTTGTTTTTATTTTCCAAACCAACCTTTTGGAACGGGATAATCCTAAGGATTTCGTTCTTTCTGAAGAACTACTTCCCTAAAAAACATGAAAAAAAAAAGAGTAAAAGTCAACACATTTGTATCCAAGGGACCTGTCATAAACCAGTTTCTTGCATTAACTAGAACACAACTCAGAAGTCACCAGTACCCTTACAAAAAATAATTTCAAAAGAGCAGCAGGGAAAGCAGTAACTACAAGTGACAATTTCAACAGTCATGCCAGTTCAGTTCAGCTGGATCTATGGAGTTTCAGGTCAGAAGTCAGCAGCTCACACAGGCCTGTGAATGCTCTTCATGCTGTGTGAAGAAATCATCCCCTTTTCCAACACTCCATTCCAGAGGGTTCTGGCACTCAGCAGCAGCAGCAGCCTGCACCCAGGAATTGCCAGCAGAACAGACACTTGTATGTGGCTCATGTGCCAGAAAGCACTGGCTGCCTTCATAGCAGAACTGATTTTTACAGCAGTTTTTGCACTCAGATCACAACTAGGTCTGGGCAGCTTAAAATACTTGAATTTACAGCAGTAAAGGCAAACTAAAGCAGGACACTGGCACTTGTGTTTTCTCTACAATGTTAAGATATTGTCCACCAGAGTGTTTCCAACAGGACAACAGACAGAAGTAAGAAACACCACATCAAAATTTTCTGCTCATGTTTAACATAGATCCAGTATGTCTATTTTAATTTTTTTTTTTAAAAAGGGAGCATATTTGCCTAAAAGGACAACTAAGTACCTGCTGTTATCTGAGTAACAGGGTGAAGGGTGATGACATTAATGGGTGCTTGTGACAGTATTATTTAAGTATTTATTGTAAAAGCAACAGAGTGAGCTCAGCCACTGTGTGCTAGACATGCAACTAGAACTCAAAAGCATTTTTATTCCTACCTCGTCCCTATTGTTCTCCATTGCAGCTGGGCTTCCTTTAGGTTCTCTACTTTTACCTATGGAGAGAAATTGAAGGAGTCCACTGAAATGCAAGGAACGTCAAAAGTTCTTCACATTGCACATTGCTGTGCATTGTTTATGTTTCACCAGCCTGGACAGAGATAACTGTGACTTTCAGAGACAAACTACTGCACAACAGAAGACATTCCACAGAATGGCATAAATTTTACAGAAATAATTCAGAAATCCCTTTCAGTTCAGTCCCTGGGAGCCTTCCTGTTGGTGAAGAAATTATGAAGCACTGGAAGTGCAACTGCATGCAGAAATAATATCATTAGTTCATTTTTGGTGATCTCTGAGAAGTTACTACAAGTATTTTCTCTTACACATCTTGACATAAGAAACAAAGTATTAAATCTGGGATCATGGAACCACAGACAAAAATCCCATTTGATCCAAGTTCTGACTGAGAATTCCTATTTCTCAGTCTTGGGAACTGTGGAATATCAAGCCTAAAGATCTGCAACCTATTGGCACCTCCTCCAATACACCAGTCCTGGAAATGGAAAGTTTGGAATTCAGTGATTGAATGATTCTTGTATGAAGTTCCTCCAAAAGCTTAGGAATAGCAGGATTTTACAGATGCTACTGAGTAAGAAGTATACTTACAGGATACTTATCAGGATTATTTGTGATTTCAACAGAAGACTACTAGCACTGCAACTTCTTTATCCTTAAACTTCTGCTTTGGGGAAAACCAAACCATTTTCTTCTACACTTTGAAAAAACTGAATCACTTAGAGAATTCAATGTTGGATATTTGACCTCTGCTGAATTGTTTTGAGTAAATTTCAGGGAAAATCATCCAGCCATTTCCATGTGAAGGAGGAAATAAAAAATGGAAGCAGACAATGTTTTTGGCCTTTTTAAGTACCTGAAATTTCTCCTCTAGAATATTACAGGCACTCCCCTATTGTGAGGGAGGAACCTGAGATTTGGAAGGAGGGTGACATTTCCTCTGGAGCTTGGATACTGCTCACCTTCTACTCTTGACCAATTTTGCCCAAGTGATAAACCCATGGAAAATACCAGCCTGCAGAGCTTGGCAGAGCTTCCCCTGCTCTGGCAGCCCCAGTGTGTGCAGAATGTGCCCTCAGACTGGCAGCCTGATGCACACGTGCTATTCCCAAAGCAGCTGAACGTGCTCCAGCGCCGGTTTCTCCGTGTGCCCGGGCTGCGTGCGCGTCATTCCCACCGAAGGAGCCCGAAGGAGCCCGCGTGCTGCAGCCATCCCCTCCCAGCTCGGGGCTGACCCGGCTGCTCCTGCCCCAGTCACTCCAGGGCTACCAGAGAGAGAGCAGAGCTTCCCCTGGGATTGCTGCTCCAGGGAAGGAGCTGAGCTCTTGGAACAAGAACAGGCAGTGTGGCTCTCCTGAGCTCTCCGTGACTGTCCTGCCGGCACCCATGCAGTGGAGAGAGGAGGGAGACATCCAGCTCCAGTGCACAGGGGATAAAGGAACATTATTAAGGCAATAAAGCAAGTACTGCTTCCTGTTTTAACTGACCTCGGTGTGTGGCAGGGACATAAATTTAGGGTATGAAGATGTTTCAGCTAATACCCAAATGATTGCTAACATCCAGCCCTCCTGGGCCACACTTAACCACCTTCATCATCATCTCCCTCCTCACAACACTCTACCCAATAGTTCACATATCCTCCAAATGCTGCAACAAAGCAAGGTCCATGACTAAATAAATCCGATTTGGCCCCAGTCACATCCATAACTTCTGCTTGTAATGAGCATCCTGCGGATTAGAAAAAAAAAGCAAGCACAGTTGCTAAAGACACTTTCATTATGCACAGAACACTGGGAGGGGAAGGAAATTTGCACAATTAATTTTGGCATTTCCTAATATTTAAGTGTTTAATCCTGACTCTTCAACTTTAATATGTTCTTTTAGATCTCTAAATAGACTAAAATATGTCTGCTATGAATTTGCAAATGTATCCATTTCAAAGACAATCTGTGTTTTACGGCAAGGAACCAAATGCTAATTTTTAACTACAGAGGATAAAGGGAGATTTCTTTTTCCCAGTGTGCTCCTCAGCAAAATTTCACTTTGAGATGCATCTACATCAGTTTATTTTACTATTCTGCTGAAGCATCACATGAGTAGTTTCTTTTTCCTATGCTAACAGCTCGGTTTGATGCTGACGTGAGGAGGTGAGTGCCACAGGCAGCAGACTCTCTCTAAACAAAACATTAAAAGATAAAAACTACATGCCAGAAAACCCATGGAAGACATTACTTAAGACAACAGGAGTTTGAAAATAAACTCTGTAATACAGCCAGCACACTCTCATTCTCCTGTACTTCACCACATCAACACAACTTTTAGCTCTTTACACAGTAGAGACTGAAAGGTTTTGCACCTGTATCCAGTCCAATTTAAAGTAAGAAATAAATTTAACCAGTTAAATTTGGAAACAGATTTTATTCAATACTGACATGAAATAACTTCACTTTTAATCACTGTCAAAGTGTTCAAACTTCATTACCTATTTCTAACTTAGAAATAAAAATTTCCAATATCAATTCTGACCTAATGTAGGACTAGGTTTTTTTCAAGTATTATTTTCTTTTCAAATGTTTCCAGATTATATGTAGCAATCTTTTTCAAATAACTACGAAAGCATAATCTCCAGAACTTCTTCCACACCTACAAGGACTGCAAAAGCTTTACTGCAGCAGAAAAACCAAGACACTGCATTTATAAATTCAGGAACGCTGAACAAGGAACTCCTAGCACAGCAAATACGTGCGTGTTTGCTGTCTCATGTTTCATAGAAGGGAAATTACCAGAAGATTAGTTTTCTTTCACATTTAGAAAGATTCAGAGCTGAAATAAATATTGTATCAAAGGCCTACTGTGTATTTATCAAGATATCACCACTTAAATCACATTAAGGCTTTGTATAATTACCCCAGTGAAGCGTGATACAGTGAAATAACAACATCAAGTTACTTGACTTTAGAATCACATATACATTGAAAATAAACATAAAATGTCTCTTTACCTATACTTTTGTTTTTAGATAATGCTGGAGGAGAGTTTGCGTCCTCAGATTCTTCTGATGAGTGAGCCAAGAAGTCATGGAGTTTCTGTACCAAAGTATTCAACTTGCTTTCACTGTTAAAATACAAGTAATACTTAGAGTTACTTACATAGCTCACTCCAGTTTATCAAGCTTGAAAGAAATTATGTTTAATCTCAATTAATACATCCACAAGAGATTTAAACATTTGTTTCTGCACGAGTGTATCAGAGTAAATAAAAAACATGTAATTTTGCTAAATACTGAGTGAAATTGTAGGTGCAGCCTTATTGACAAAAAAGCAGTAAGGATTTTGTTCATAATAAAAAGACTACCTTAAGTCATTTTCACTGCTTACAGTTATTGACAAAATTCAAGAAAGTCTGAGGGGTAATGCTGCTATGACATGAAGACAGCAAAAGATTAATATTCTGCTTGTCAGAAGCCAGATAGGTAAGAAGAGTAAAATCTTTATTTTATTACCAATCTTTATTTTATCGCCTTTGGGACATAAACCACTAGAACTAACAGAAGAGTTTCACCTGCAAACTTAGAAACAGGTCCACTGAATATGAAAGTTTGCTGATGCAAAACTTTTATTAAATCTACCATCTACATACATGTTGTATCATGTTAATTTTGTCAAGAAGCAACCATGCAGGACCACATCATTCCTCGACCTGTTTCTTTGAGTGCTGATGATTAATCCATTAAAAATAGTATCCAGGAACTTTCACTGGACACTTTTAGACCCCAGGAACTGCCAGTCTTGTGTACATTTACTGGTTACAGTAGAAAGCAACATCTCGATCCCAGGCTTTCCTTGAAAAGCTGTTCCATTTCATAACCTCCATGTTACCCCCTGGCATTTTATATGGTTTATTTCAGGTTTTCTCCTCCCAAAACTCCTACAGTTTCCCAGGACAAGGCTTTTCCAGCTGCCCTGACTGAGGCCAAGGGTGTTCAGCCCCTGTTCAGAAGCTGCCACTGAGCTGTTTGCTCCCTCCCCTCCTATCAGCCCTCTGGAATCTGCCAGCTGATCTGTCCTGACTCATCACGCCTTATCTGCTGCTCCAGACGGTTTTCCCACTGCTGATCTACCCTACCCTCAGCAGAAGTGAGCCCAGCTGAAGGATAAAGGCTTCCACCCTTCCCACTGTTTATTTCCCGATTAATTTCAAAATAGTCTTCTAATAGCAAGAAGAAATTACATTTTCTGTGCCTGTTTTATTGGTCATAGGAATTTCTGAATAATCAACCAGAGCACTCGCCTTTACCATCTCTACCATTTCTCTGAACACATCCATTTATTAACTTCTGACTTTCAATTTAACTGTTATTGCTAAAAAAGGGTCTCATTTTATCAGAAGGACGTGAAGGTGAGTGCCCTCTTGAGCAGTGAGTGGAAGGGTATCCTCACATCAATGCCAGTGACTATTCCAACCTGAAAATTACCACATAAAACAGCATAAACCATCCATTTAAAAAAAAATCATCTGCAATTTCTTTAAATCTCCTGAGGTACTCAAAATAAAACAAAATAGCACTTTGCAATGAAAAGATTTTCTGCATGAGTGAAGGGCACTTTTCTTTTGAGACTACATATGTACCATCAATCACTCGAGCAAGTCTGAAAGAGCGGAACAAAGCTCCTTAACTCTCAAGAGTACCTTAAAATTTTTCTCTCAATCTGTCCAAAAGTCTTTCCCTCTAATTACTGGACCCATGCTGCTACACAACTGCCAATTCCCTAATCTTGGACTTCCCTTTTTCTCATGGATGGAAGGCATGCTTGGAAAGCATTACAGAAGATGGTAACGGTACACTGCAGTCTTAACAGCTTGCATGCTCTCCTTTAGAAAGGAGATTTAATGACAATTTACTTGCATTAAGTGAAAAAAAAAATTAGAGTTGTTCAAAATTATTTGACAGTAAAAGCATACAAAGAGATTTTATATCCATTCCAGATGGTCTGAAGAAATAAAGCACATTTAGAAAGGCCACAAGAAAGTACATTTTTGGTAGTAAAAACAACAATAACAAAAAGCCACACATGTGGAATTCTGCTCATTTAGTTTATAAATAACTTGTTTTGGTAACAGTATTTTAGAAAGAAAATGGGAACTATAGATGAGTTTAATACTATTGTTGTCAATACAAAACTAATTCAGAATAGTATGCATGTGTCTTTGCGACTAATACTTGGAACATTATCTACTATGATTTATTAACTCTTATCCTAACTAACCTAAAATTATCATTTTCAGAGCAAAATGTTCTTGCTGACAACCAATCAAAAAAGATGATATACAAACTAATACTAAAAAGTCTTCTCAACTTGCTTTTTCTTTGATTATTCATCATTTTGCACCATAAGCCTTTGTTAAGGAATACCAGGTCAAATCTAAGTAAAGGTGTTACACTTACTATACTTCACTAGAGAGAAATGTTAATTTAGGGCAACGCTTTACCTGGTTTTGTACAAAAGTGATTTTATGTCATGCATTTATACTTGAGAATAATTATTTTTTTTTTAAAGTTTCTACTGCAAAATGCTTATTCTTTGCAGTACAGACTCGGTCACTATTAAATTGATCACAACCTATAAACGTGTGTTTTTTAAAAAAACACGGGCGTCTAAAAATGTAGAACCATCTCTGAAGCACTACTAAGGCAAGCAGGCTCCTCTACACTGATGGTCCCCACACTATTTATTAGTGTTTTCAGACTGGACTTGGGTAAGCAAATGGCTTCCCCATCACTGTAGAGCTATTTCAACACTGTTCAGCCTAATTAAAACAGGACTGAAAGGGAAGGTGCCCTGCTATTATTGGTTTGGCCATGAACCCGATTTGTGACCTTGGGAACTACCTTGGAACATACAATTCCTTACCTACATTCAGAGCAAGTGCTGTAAAAGCAAACAATAAATGTCTGGCCCTTACAGGATAACAAAACATCCAGAGTAGGAAAATTACCTCTAAATGAGTTCACAAATAATTAGAATAAATAAAGAGCCAGACAGGCTGTGTCCTAATCTAGACATAACATACTTCATTCCAGCTGGCTGTTGAGTGCTGTCCCCTTGGATGTTCTTACCTGTACCGGGTTTGTGTGGCCAGGTTTTGGTAGTGGGGGGCTACAGGGGTGACAAACTTCTGTGCAGAGATGCCAAAAGCTTCCCCCAAATGTCCAAATGAACCAACACCAGCCTACTCCAAGAGGGACACGCTGCTGGCCAACGCTGAGCCCATCAGCCGTGCCTGCAGTGCCTCGGGGATTATGTATTTGGGAAGGGAAAAAAACCTGCTGCACAACAGCAGCTGGGAAAGAGGAGTGAGGAGGTGACAGCAACAACCCTGCAGACACCGAGGCCAGGGAAGAAGAAGGGGAGGAGGCGCTCCAGGGCCAGAAGAGAGATCCACCTGCAGCCCATGGCGGTCCACAGGGGAGCAGAGACCCAGCTGCAGCCCACAGAGGACCCCACACCAGCACAGGGCGATGCCCGAAGGAGGCTGTGAGCCCAGGGGAAGCCTGTGCTGGAGCAGCCTCTTCCGGAACCCCACGGGATGGGGAAGGACCCACGCTGGAGCAGTTCGTGAAGAGCTGCAGCCCATGGAAGGACCCACATGGGAGAAGTCCATAAAGAACCATCTCCCATGGGAGGGACTCCACACTAGAGCAGGGAAGGAGTGTGATGAGCTGACCACAGCCCCCAGTCCTATCCCCCTGCACTGCTCACCAAGAGGAGGCAGAGAATCAAGTGAAGTTGAACCTGGAAGAAAGGGAGGGGTGGGTAGAAGGTGTTTTAACATTGGGGATTTATTTCTCATTACCCTACTCTGATTTGATTGGTAACAAATGAAGCTGATTTCCCCAAGCAGAGTCTGTTTTGCCTGTGATGGCAATTGCAGAGTGATGTCCCCGTCCTTATCTCAACCCGAACTTTTCATTGTACTCTCCCTCCCCTGCCCAGCTGAGGAGGGGCAGTGACACACTGGGTATCCACCAAATGACCTCACCCCCTGTGCCAGCTGATGATTGTGCTTCCCCAAAGCAAATCACATCCCCTTGGACAAACAAAATTTTAAGGAACAGTTTTCATTTGGATCCAACTTGCCACACATTGACATGATCATATTTCTTCTGAAGGCAGGTGAGGTGATGAGAATTCAAACCAGGGCAGTGGAAGGAGCAGCGCTGACCATTTCAGCAGCAAACCCAGGACACACTGGATTATCCTGGGAAACTGCACTGAAAACCTTGTTACTGCACTCAGTTTCTATTTACTTTCTTCAGACACTTCAAAAGTGGAAGTGGGGAATGTCCCAGTTGTTATCAACATCTGGAATAATCATTTGAAAGCTGCATTTTCTTTAAACAAACACCTACCAACTATTAGTCTAAACAAGTATCCCTCATCTGCATTTCAAGTGGCTCCTGAAAGTGACAGGAGTCCTTTCCGGCTTTTATCTATCCCAGTGTTGACAAATATGCTTTTTTTAAGCATATGCCTTCCTTAAGTTCAATACCTGCCTAAGATTTTTCTATGTTTAAACTTTTAAAATAGTTCAAGGCACAAGTTTTTTAAATTCATGTTTACAGTTGCTTCAAGTCAAGTCTCAGGCATTTTTTGCTTTTGAAACTGAAATGAAACACTGCAGAACAACTATTAAGCAGACAAAATTAAACAATCTTCAGGAAAAATAATTAAAGAAAAATAAAACCAGATGTACTTTTAAACTTCTGGTCTGTAGACTGCCATACTCTGCTTCAAACTGTATCCCTGTGTGAACAGCAGAAATCCAACAACCCACAGCAAAAGCCTCAGTATTTTATTTAGGATGGTGGGAAGAGAGACTACTCCTAAGCCTTGATATAATCAGGCCAGTATTCTGTCACCTGCACATCTTCATTAAAGTTTTTCCTGATGAGAAGGAAAAGGGTTAGAATTAGCCCAATTCTAACATTTCAGTTACAAGGGCAGAACCTACATTGCTGTTTTACATAAAATGTGTCAATATTATGCTAAACACACATGAATGAAATAGCTTAAAGCTGTGGGAAAGAGTGAAAGAGGATAAAACCTCAAGTGGAAGTTGTTTATTTTCTTATCCCAATTTAAAAAATGGAGTGAATGCACCTGCCATGTCCTAAGAAAACTGCTTCTCTCAGAAAAAAATACAAAACCAGAAAATAAAATCAGCCTATCATTACTTAAACAAGTAAAATATGGTTTTATACAGGTGGGGAAACAGAGCACTTCATCCCAGTGGTTGTTTTTTAACTCAACAATGGTTTTCTTGGCAAAAGCAACATGACACTGTAAATCCTAGATCAGATTCATATTTTGGACCTTACTTATACTCATACACCAATTATTCCACACCAAGTGAGGTTTTACACTCAGGATTCACACAGTCTGTTCATGCTGGCATGAACCAGCTCTACTGCTCAAGGACACAAAACCTCACACCCTGCACACATCTGATGCCATCCACACTCTCAGTCCTCTCCTTTCTCCTCCACTCCACACAAGGGACCTCTGGAGATCTCTTACTCCGATCCCCAGCACAAGCAGAGACAGGTACAGGAGGTCACCTAGGAAAATGTCCAGCCAGGTTCCAAGGGACTCCACAGATGGAGGCCCCACAATCTTTCTGGGTGACCTGCTTGTGTTTGACCATTATCATAGTAAAGCACTTCTCTTGTGTTTAGAAGGAATTGTACCACATTGAACTTACTAGATCAGATACGTCAGAAAATACCTGAACACTAAACCTCTGACTGAAAAGAGATGGAGGCATCTAGCACTTCATCAGAGATTCTGTATGTAACACTTTGCTAACACACTCAGTTTTTTACTTTGTTTAGAACTGACTTTAAATCCGCAGGGGCTTAATCAAGTGATACCTGGTACAGTTGAAGACACTCAATGATGTGGATGAAGTAATTTTGGAGCTTAAATACAGCATAAAAGGTTCAGACAAGTAAACAGAATTATCTTCCTCCAGACACACAAGGGGAATGAGAAAGCAACAGTTCAAAGTCACTAAGAGACCCCTTAATCTGTTCAAGGAAGATTACACAATTTCTTTCTGTTGATATGGTGTAAGTTAACGCACTTCATTCACTAAGAAGTAAAAAAAAAAACCAACTTTGTTTTTAACCTATTTCTTTAATGGGATCTTAAAAAAACCCAAACAAGCAACACCATCACAAACCCACAAGGCCAAAGTTAAGACAAACAATCTCATTGTTAGGTTGGTTTCAATGCCACACAGAAGTGTAACTTCAACAGTGAAATATCCTGCAAGCTGAAAAAGACTGAAGCCACCACTTGAAAATCTAAACACAGCATTTCCACCTTTATGAGACAAAAATCATGACAAAGTGCACACCTCACTCTGCTGATTCAGGAAAGGAAGCTCAGTCCAGCACATGTAACATACAAACCAAGATGTATTTAAAAATCTCTAAAGTGTGAAGGGAAGGAAGGGCCCCACAACCAAGAGCATCAGGGCGCTCTTAACTTTAAAAATGCCTTTTGCTTCATTTGCCTTCTGCTCCCTGGAGCTGATCACAGGTTCTCCAGGAAACATCTTTCAGTACAAACTCTGCCTGAAAATCAAAGCCGGGCCCTTCAACTGTCCCACATATTCCCAACCACAGTTGCCACAGCTTTAAGGGTCATAGCTCATTCAAAGGACAGGTTTTCATTTTACAAGATAAAAGCCATCTCAGTCCCAAATTTATTGCCTATTTTTTAGTTTTGCTTTACATGATAGATGCATTTGCCCAACGAAGCTTCTAGGCTGAACCTATTTAAAACCTACAGTTGGACCTACTCAGATAGAAATTTCTACAACTGTGCAGCTTTTGGACTTGCAAATAAACTGCTTTAATAGCACTACAGCTGACATTGGTCAGCAACCTATGTCATCAAGTTCTTGATTTTTTCAAGGTTTCACTCCTTTTCTAACAAAAAAAACCCTAACGCAAATTGAGCCATCACCCACCTTAAGTGACAACTACATTTCATCACAGACTATGAAAGCTTTATGCTCCTCCTTTAGTAAATAAATCAGGACACTTCACCTCTTTTAAAGTCAACATAAAACTTTCCATTATATTTGCCACTGAATTTCTACAATTTCTTCTTTCTCCTGCTGCCACACCAAGGGAACAACCTGCCACTGACCCATCCATGAACTGATTCATGTTTCCAAACCACCTGCAGGCACGAGCTGAGCTCCAGCGATAAAAAATGTGATTTC
This sequence comes from Gymnorhina tibicen, assembly GCA_013399875.1. Taxonomy (NCBI): domain Eukaryota; kingdom Metazoa; phylum Chordata; class Aves; order Passeriformes; family Artamidae; genus Gymnorhina; species Gymnorhina tibicen. The sequence continues at coordinate 281,948 of VXAZ01002618.1, forward strand.
ATGAAGTTCAGCACTATCCTTAGGCTTTCCCTTTATAAAAGACACTTCTGGTAATCCAGTTTAAAATGTACTTGGTCACAAGCTGCAGACATTTGTTTTTATGGTGAACACAGCACATTCTAGCATTACTTTGATATTTTCTTTTGGTGAGGTATGGGCACATAAAAAGCACTATCTTTTCCACCCTTCAAGCAGAGGATACAAGGAGTTCATCTATAACAGAACTGAGAATTTCAAATTCTCACAATGTTAAGGTCACCCTGTTGCAGAATTTGTATTACACACCCCTCTGTCACACCAAATTATTTCCTAGAAAATGAGGATACCTTCAGTTAAGCCCTATAAAAACCCTGATCCAAAGTTTCCAAAGCCGTAACAGACAGTATTGTACAAAACCAGAAACAACAAAGTCTCTGCATTAAGTTCCTCTCCCAGAGAATTTCATTTAAGTGCTGCAGATACTGGTTCTGGGGCACATCTAGCACTGAAGATGACACAGTTTTGCTCTTCTTCAGGAAGAACCAAAGAATCTGCTTATGCCTATTCCAGAACAGTGTGGAAGACAGAGACCTTACACTGTCCCTTCAGGGAATACAGAAGATTGGTGTAGACTTACTTCCAATTATATCATTGTGGCATCAAGTAACACACCTCAAGCAAGCCTGCAATATCACTCAGAACAAAGACGTTCAACTGACTCAAAAATGCAGACAATTTAATAAAAGCTTTAAAACCAAATGACCAATATCATAATGCAAGGTGAAAAGCCTGGATTAAAAAAAACCAAGAACGAAGCTTATTTTGCCAACTTAAAAAAAAAAATTTACATTCACTGACTACAGTTCAAGTGAGGAAGATTCAAAACTTGTTTTCTTTTCCTACTGCTGTGCTTATTTTGTACAATGTATGAACTGGTAGGAACAGGATAGGTCACTACAACAAAGATTCCTCCCCTTTGAAAGAAAAAGACAAGAAAAAAAAAGTTTTTGGGGCAAGAGTTACTGAGACATCTTTATAAATATTTACAGAGGCAGCACTTTTTGAAAGTTTCTCGGTAAGTTACTCCAGTTTTCATCATTCTAAATTTCTCATTCGGGACATGGGAGACACCTAGGATCTTAATATTAAATAAAAGTATTCCTTATAATAATAGTTCAAAACTTCTCTGGGAGCAGACGAGGACTGATTGATTATTTTCCTCCGAAACACTGTTATCTTCCACAAGTGCTGGGAATAGATGTTCCATCCAAATTCTGTTCTTTGCACATCTTCCCAAGAATTCTAACAGCAATCCCCCAGTCCTTTATTTCTGCACACCTCTGACATGGGCAAAACTGCAGAGACAGAGGATGAAGTGACAGAAATGCAGGCAGCTGACAGCCAACAGGACTTGTGGGAAATGGGAACAAAAGAGAGAAAGACAGGGTGTGTTTTTCATTTCCTTCTCTCCAACTCCAGTTTTAAGCAGAACTGGAATGGACAGAAAAAAGGAAAAGCCCATGCAATGTGTTCACCACAACCCTGAAATGCTGGGACCCTGCAGTGCCATGCCCAGCTCCTGGCACAGATCTTGTGAAGTGCAAACTGCTCAAGGTGAGCTCTACACGGGATGGAAACTGTAATGAACATTTAAACTGAATGAGAATTGAGTTCATGAACAGAAGGAAAGTTTGGAGCATCAAAAAAATTTTATGTCCATCTACTTAAAAGCAGATTGTGACAGGGCTGCTTACTCTGTGGGCAGATCCCACCCAAAGACTGCACACAATCTCAGATCTATTCTGTCCATGCTTTCTGATCTTCAAGAACACAAATTATCTGAAATAATCCAATCCTCTCTGCAGGTAGTCTAAAAAATTGCATCGAAAATGTATGAGATTCTGTATCATCTTCCTCCAAAGCACCAACTGAAGCAGCCCCTTGGTAGTAACAATAATTGTTGCTGTAATGACAACATAAGAATATGGAAAGGGTTAGTACAAACCCTTTATACTATAGGCCAGGAACAAGTGGTTCAAAAAAAAAAAGGCAAACAAGATTATGGACAACAGGGAACAAAATATGACAATCACAATAAAACAAAAAGTGAAGTGGTTCTAATGGAAGAGCATGTATCAAAATATAAAATACTAATGGTGACTGCAAACCAAACCATAAATATTAGTAACTCAGATCTTTTTATTCTACAAAAATCAAACTCTACCCCTGATTTTCAAGGGCTGGAGAATAAAAAGGAAAAAGCCCCTTAATTAGCACTTCAGTCTACACAACAAAATAATCACTCCAACAAAATAAGTTGTTTAAACTATCAAAGTAGTTTAAGAACACAGAGATGAGAAAGTGGGAGTGAGGAGGAGAAAGGATGAGAGATGGACAATCCCTGTCTTACAAAATAAGAAAGAAAATACATGCAGAAGAAACTGCTAACTGCTGGGAAGCCATGCACCAAATAATGTGTATTAGCAACGCTCATGACCTACATCAGCGTGCGATCAACATCAACAATGACGATAATGATCAAAAATCTGTTTTTTGTAGATTCCTAATTGGAAACGTTAAAGCTTCAAAAACAAGCAACATACAAGAGGAGAAAAAACACTATCCGCTTAAGTTTTATCTAAAATGACACCGCAGTTATGAACTAATCAAAATAAGGCGGGAGATGAAGATGCACAAATATGACCGCAGAAAAAACTTTCCCCATGGCTCAGCAGTAAAGCCAGAGTGATGAGTACTAAAGACACAGTGATGCTTCTCTAACACGCTTTGAAGATATGTGTGGCATTTGTGAGGGTCAAGTGACAACACCTCATGGTTTGTGTAGCGCCTCAGGCACGCGGCGTGTCTGTGGGTGATCGACTGCGGGGGTCAGGCCCCCGGGGATTCGGACAAAACCGAAAGCACACAAAGACAACTATTTATTAACAGTTTAACATGGCGCCTCTCTCAGCCCGACTTTACGGGCGTTTGTCAGTTACTGCCGTTCTGTGTCAGCCCCGCGGCCGGAGGGAGCGGCCCGGCGGTGGCGGCCGATGCGTGTGCCCGGCACGGGGCGCGGGTGGGGGCTCGGCGGAGCTTCCCCGCCGCGCTCGCACGTGGGGCGGGGGCCGCCCCCGGGGCCTTCCCGCCGCACGGCG